>JABCKO010015908.1:0-34028 GCA_018855915.1 Tephrocybe sp. NHM501043
AATCCTCAAAGTCCCCCCACATTATCCAGTCGTAATCCGTATCATAGAGAACTAACATATTTCATTCAACTTAGAGGCGTAAACTACCTACCTAGTTACGCCTCTAATTAGAGGGGAAGGGTGGGACAGGCAGGTTGCTCTACAGGCGTCTAGATATGTTTTGTAGCCTTAGAAAGGTTTATTTCGTACAAAAATAAAGTTTAAATTTTGACTCTATACCGACCCATACCCCCTAAATTACCTGAGTACCTTCGGCCAAACCAATAAAGGGTACCTGCAAATGATAATAAGTGAGAAAAAATTGTGACAAACGCATGCTGAGGGCACGTACCTGACCCCCAGAACGGCGTATTAATCAAGAGGTTGCTGAGTTCATTGCATTTTTCACTAGTGCGAGGCGGCCGCGCTGTTCCACAAACATCTATAATGTTCGGACTAATATCACATTTATGACCGTGGCTAGACCTATCACGGTGAAAACTGGAGCGTGCCATTTTGGTTCAGAACTCTAGACGGGGACGAGTCCACCATGAACAATGTTTTTTTGGTAAACGCTGATGACCAATTCTGCCAGCTTCGAAT
Organism: Tephrocybe sp. NHM501043; assembly: GCA_018855915.1. Taxonomy (NCBI): domain Eukaryota; kingdom Fungi; phylum Basidiomycota; class Agaricomycetes; order Agaricales; family Lyophyllaceae; genus Tephrocybe; species Tephrocybe sp. NHM501043. The sequence continues at coordinate 583 of JABCKO010015908.1, forward strand.
TTTAGCAAGAACTAAAACAATATTTATACAGTCGAACCACTCATAATCCATGGCCCCCCTGTGGAAGCCCAAAGTTATGGGTTATTTAATCCATTGTGCTGCCGACCTTCTTGAGCGGGATCGATACGATAATCCTGGTTGGAGTAAACATAAATGTTGACAAGTTGTCGGCATGCGCTCGAGATCTACAGTTGAACTGATAATGTATCCAGAGAGTCCACCTCCGCGAATTACTGTGTGGACATAAAATTTCTATCCTTTATGCGTTGCTTGTTCTCTATCCGTCTCTTCACCCGCTCCGCCTTGCCTCCAGGCCCATCGTCAGGGTACACTTTGGGCTTTAATATCGTCCATAGCCACTCTGGGTATGCATCGTCCGCTGCTGCAAGCACCGGCGGCTGGCCTTTACGATAGTTTACACCGGTGAGCACGGTATCTTGGGCACACGAGGACAAGGGGGTAACCGCTGCGAAAAGGTTGAGCAAACGCGAGCATGACTTGGGAATGGAGGGCACACACGCGTGGCTGGTGAGGCTTTTGAGGTCTCTGCCCGCGATACAGCGGTGGTGGCCAACCTGCGCGCGCTGCAGAGGGAACAGACGGGAGGTCGTTGAAGAATACGAAGGAAAGACATGAGTGACGTTACATGCAGTCACGCGTATGCTATGAGGAGCAACAACGCGCCGAAAATTTGTTCAAGTCTCTCACTCAGCTCAGAATACGCCCAAGGCAGGCAGTAGGTATTCTATAGAGGTATATTGATTAAAAATATGTATCGTGGTCTAAGATTAGGTCCCAAAATTTACTGCCGTCCCTTTACCCTGCAGTGACCGTCGTCAGTTTCGTCTGGGGCCTATAATAACGTTCAAACTGCATACCAGATTTTGACGTAATCGGCGAAAGACACCATGCAGATGGTCTGCCAGATTCCAAGGCCGATACGGGGAGTGACGCCGCGATAGAGGCCCTTGATGCCGTTTTCTTTGTAGATGTAGGAAAGGGTGTTGAGGATAGTGAGTTTTTGGGGGCGATTGGCGTTCGCAGCTCCTTTAGCCATTGATTGCATCTAAAAAGGACGATATATGAGAATACGGGTAAGGTCAAGGACTGGGAGAATAGACTACCTCGACGCGAATGACTTCAATAGGCTGGTTCCATGTTGCCAGAGCACCACCGATAGTTGAAGCCAAGATTTTATCAAAGGCCCCCAAGCTCTCAGTTTCGGATTTGCCTTTAATTTTACGGATGGAAGTCTCAGCAAGACGAGCGAAACCCATACTGTTTACACGAAGCAGAGTTTTTAGTAAAATTTACCCCAATACAATAGGCAGAAATACGCACCGAGAGCCCCAGTTAGTACATTGGCGAACGGCAACAGCGTTCACGCCCTTGTTCACACCGGCAAGACCTTCCTTGCGGTAGATGTCCGCAAAGACCGCCCAAGTAGACGGAGGCTTGACGCCAGTGGCAGCAGTCTTGTGACGCGTAATCTCTACAGTCTTCATGCAAGTCGTAAAGCCTACGAGTGTCCGGTGGCGATAAGCTCAATGGCCGCAGACCATCTGGTAGATTTTGGAACGCACCCATGGTCGCATACGCCTGCGCAATACCACCAGTCATACCGCCAAGTAGACCGGCAAAAGCAGGGTTGATACCGCCACCAAGAGCTGCAGTCTCCACTTCGGATGCCGTGAAGACCAGGACAGCGCCTTTTGTGGACGCCTCAATCCATGCCTGGTATCTGCGCGTCAGTACGAGGTCACGGGAAAGGAGAACACACGTACCCAGGGAATAAGTCCCTGGTAATACCCAACAACACCACCACGCGACCAGACTGTCTTGCAGGCCGTCCACATACTTTGCGACCGGTTGGCCGCCATTTGAGTCTTCAAGACCTCCAATGGTTGACCCAGGGTTGTCACCTATACAATTAATATAAGGAGGATTTCAATTATTGACTAGAAATGTTGGCTTGCCTCCTACGGAAAGGTTAGTAACGTCACGGGCGCGTGAAGTGGTATGGACACGTACAAACTAAAAGGTATCCCAGAAAAATGCGCATACTTATGAGCTCTACATAGACAAAGGAAACAAAATATTGGGTCACACACCATATTCATGATACCGCCTGTATAACACGTAGCACGACTTTAAGCACGGAGAATCAGAAAAATGGGGTAGGCGCGTACCAACTGCAATGTTGGACCAGCTGACGCCCTTCTGGCCGGGTTCCTTCTGAATTGCCATTGGGTATTAAGGTAGAAGAGAGGGCACGGAAGGAAAAGAGGGTGGAACGACAAATGCCCTTGCCACTTACATCTCCAGGCTGTAAACCACTTTTCCCAACCGGCAACCTCCGAATTGTTCTCTCACGGCTCACTATGTTTCCTCGGACCGGACGACAAAGGATCGCGCCGGTCCAGGGGAAGAATGTACAGCTTGTACATAAAAAAAACGTCCTGTAATTTACAGTGTTCAGAGATGTACATATATACGATAACATTGAATTCGGACAGCGTCATTGGTGCGAGGTATTGTGAATGTTATGCCAGATCATCGTGCAGAGATCCGTGCTGGTATCATACATGAGGTGTAGAGTAACACAGGAGCCCAAATGAGGGAGGATGGAATGCCTTGGCGGCCGTGGCCAGTCGTGGCGCTCAGTGCGTCCAAGGTGGGGAGAGGGCAACGAAACTGTTGTTTCATAGCCCTTGTATCTGGACAATGAGGAATTGCTTCTCATCGCTAAATTGCTCGTCTATGATGCCCTGTCACCACCGAGTATAAATCAATGTCGCAATACATACCGTCCTTATCATTGTGGAAGTCCTTCAAGAACACGAGAAGTTTTTCCTTGTTTCGGCGGAGAATAGCTTCTATTTGAGGTGGTTTCTTGGGGTTGGCGACAAACACCTTGAAGACGTGGAACGCCTCGAACTGGATGTTCTTGCTCTTCTCGCGAAGGAGGTTCATCATCATCTTGAGGTTCGCCTCGCTGGCGATGTACCGGGTCATGACATTGAAATTCGCGCGGTCGAGGAGGATCTCTCCCAGGAGCTTCAGGGACTGTCGTTTCGTGACGTAGTTGTTGGATAAAATTAGTGTCGTGAAGGAGGAGAAGAACTGAAAGAGGAGTGAGGTTGGTCGAGAATAGAAAAGGTCGTGATATGGACGTACGCGGTCATAGTTCTTGTCGAGGTATTCGGCGACCATGGGCTTGTGCCGCGTCAGTGTCTCTTTCAGATTTGCAAATGCGTCGCAAGAAATGCCGAACGTCGTCGTCTCGATGTAGTGAGGGAACTTGTAGAACCTGCCCAAGTTCAAACAGGGGATGAACACACGCTATCCAGTAATAGACTCACTGATCTGAATGAAGCAGGATCTTTGCCAACTGCTCGTGGCGTAGCATCTCCTTCAAGATCATGCCTGTATTCAGCGCAATCTCCTCGTTCTCGTATCCCGAGAGCGTCGCAAAAATGACCTCGTGTTTTGAGGACAGGTACTCGACCGTCGGCCATCGCGAACCGATCTGCCGCCGGAGAAGGTTGTTGAAGATCTGAACCACATCTTTACGCGCCTCGAAATCAAACCGTGCAATGTGCACTACGAGGAGGTGCAGCAGATCGGTTTGGTATGTCTCTTGGGCAAGCTGAGCTATGAGCTCTGGAGCTGTGTCTGGATGTCACTCTTACTCAATTCGCTAGCTAATTGGCGCACAGGAAACGGAACGAAGTACCTCCATCGCCAAAGAGCAATGACTTGATCTGCTGGAGATTCTTCGTGATATCTTCGTTCGCCTGTCGGGCATGATGAGCTGTGTGAAAAGCGCAGATATACTTCCACGCTTACCTTTCTTCGAGTCTCACCCCCTGGTGCGCTAGTCTCGAGCTTAGGAATCGCATCTCGCAAACCACGAACGAGATCGGGCGGCGTCCGGGGTTTTGTTTTGAAAAAGTTCATTGATACCTGCAACTCAAAAGGCGGCGGTAAAGCTCCAGAGCACAGGAAGGTAAGGATGACGGCGTGTGCCTTCTTTAAATGGCTGTCAAGGTTCAAGTGGTATGTTTAACCATCAACGGCCACAGCCGACAATTGATCGGACCTAAGGTATCTTGACATTGATACGCATCTCATGAACATTGCATGAACATCTTGTGAACACCCAGTCAAATCGCAGAAATATGTACTTGGCCAGATGTAATGTATCTCGTTACGGTCGTAAATAATTAAAAGAAAAAGGAAGAGCTCGAACGCGAATAAAAAAAAAGGAACCCATGACATGGTGTAGGCATTTTTATATGTGGTTAGTATGACTATGAGGTATTTGATGCATTGAATCCAGACGTGAGAGTGCATACATAATAATATTTAGGTCTCGGGCTTCACGCGCCATATCACGGCAGCGGCAGCGACACCGAGCACTAGCACCCCCACCGCTGTCCGGAGTTGGATCTGGGGAGAAAGGAGCGTATGAGGCACCCACGAAAGCAATACGAGGACAAAACGCACAAGTTCATTTTCCCTCACGCTCGTCTTGGTGGTCGTGCTGACCGCCGAGCCGTTCTGCGGCTTTGAGGAGTCCGAAGGGATATACACGCTCGATTCTGGCGTCGCTAGCGTCTCCGCACCGCTACTCTTCGAGCGCACGCCGAGCACGGTGTCGTCGCCGTCTTCCTCCTCCTCCGGCGCAGTGTAAACGTTGGATTGTTTGACTCGCGCTTTGAGCGGCGACCCAGATGGTGAAGAAAGCTTCTTGACATCCTCCTCATCACCGTGGGGCTCCTCAGACGCGAGCGTGGCGTCCGTGTCTTCCGTTCCGGACCCTGAAGAGGCACTGCGAGACCGCTGTCGCGACCTGGAGCGTCCACGACGAGATTTCCGTCGAGGGCGATTAGAGTCTGCTGAGAGACTCCGTGGGCTGGGGGGCGTCACGAGCCCGATGTTATGCTTCACGTCCCCGTTCACCAGCGGCTCCCGCCGTGCGTGCGACAGAGCCTCTAATTGCTCCTTCTGCGTCTGCGAGATCTGATCTTGCTGGGCTTTGATGCTTGCCGCGGTGGCTCCAAGCTGTGACAGTCCTGTGTCCATAGACCGAGCCTGTTCCTCCCACTGCTCGCGTGCTTCCTTGAGCCGCGTGCGCTCGGACTCCCAGTCGGACCGGACGAGGGACCATTGGCCTTCCATCCGCTTCTGGAAGTCGGTGATGAGGGTGGTTAGGGTTTCGCGTTCGTCTGGGAGGGAGGCAGAGGCAGGAGGGGCAGGTGAGGGAGCGCGCGCGGCGGCGGCAGCGGCGGCTTCCTGTGTGGCTTTAACGGTGGCTTCCAGCTGCGCGACTTTCGACTCTAACGCGGAGATGGTGGATTGCGCTGCTGCATGTTGAGCTTCAAGGGAGGAAGTGAGCGTAAGAAGCAACCCAAGCTGTTCCAGGACGTGGGAGATTGTGTCAGGATCCGTCGTAGTTGAGGTGGAAGCGGCAGTGCTGGTGTGGGATAAGGGAGAGGGTGGGGAAGAGCGGAGGGAGACCGGTGGGTGAGAGCTGAAAGGGTCATTCGTGGTATTTGTACGGAGCCCAAGGAGCGTGGGCTCGGGAGTACGTGGTCGACCAAGCTCAGAGGAATGTCGCCGACGTTCCTCCTCTTCCTGCTGCGCCTGAGCTTCATGCGCTGCTTCACGGTCCTCGGCGTCTGCCTCCGATGATGTTGCTGAAGGTTCTGAGGACTCTTCAGACGCATTAGCAGCAGCGAGCTGTTCCTCGTCTTCTTCCTCCACTCGGTCGAGCTCATGTGGAATAACTGTAGCGATGCTCCGGGCGTCGTCGTCGTCGTCGTGCATGAGTTCTCCGTCCTCTTCCTCATCGAATCCGCCTCTAGGCTCGTGTTGTTGCCGGCTCGTCTCAACGAGCTCCCGCAAGGCGCGCACCTCGAGCTTGATGGATTCCTGCTCGGCGAGTACGCCTTCGAGAGCATGTATCTTGTTGACATGCGAACTAAGTGAGGATTGCGTTTCACTAAGCTTACTTTGGAGTTCAGCGAGCGCAGAGGAGGTGAGTGCAGCAGAGGGCGCTTCGGACGGCTGTGATGGAGAGCCAGAGGCGATAGGCGCTGGTGGAGGAGCGGGAGCTCGTACGGGAGGAAGATTTGAGGGGTATGGCGGGAGGTTGGTAGGCTATGCACTAGGTAAGATGATAGGAACGGAGGGGAAAATAGACAACTTACAAGGTTCCCACCGAGGGTATCGTGAATGTCATTCATAGCTCCAGTGAGCGTGTGCAGTTCTGAGCCTGTATCACGACTCTTTTGCAGTTCACCTTGAAGTCGTGAAAGGATATGGTCAAAGGTGAGGCCGCTCTTCCCTGGTGCACGAAGACCACCACCCATCCCGCCCATTCCTGCGAGCCCCTGCTGCGGCATTTGGGGCCGCCGTTGTTGCCCCGGAGCAAAGGGGAAGCCTGCGGAGCCTGAGGCGTTTTGTTGACCGTTATTAGGATTGGGTTGGGAGGGGCTTGGGGAGGATGAGGGCTGAAAATTTGAGGCAGAGGCGTGTGCGTTGATTTGCTCGATGCGGGCAGCGACTTGGACGTCTTGTTCTGTGAAGATGCAAACGACACGGGCGGCGACCTTGTGGTGAATAATAGTTTTGTTGTCGTCGCCAACAATGTCGATACCGAATTCCTGTTAGACATAAGCGGAGGCTTTGAGGTGGTAGACGGTGCCACGAACCACTATATCATCGTTTTTGAGCTCGTTGGGCTCGGACTCAATGCCTTCTGGGCTGAGCCTCTCGCCGTTGATAAATGTCCCATTCGAGCTTTTGACGTCTTTGATGTAAATCTATGCACACGAGTCGTTTGTAAAGGCTCCAGGCGCATTTGTTGTGGGCATACACACCTTGCCGCCGTCCTCCCAGACCTCCGCATGCTGCCTACTGAGGACCTTGGAGTCGAAATATCCGTTTCGTTCGCCTGGAGCGGTTTTGGCGTTTGTCTGTCGTCCGATTTTCACCCGTTGGCCATGAGCGAGGGAAATGTGCTTGGGGATGAAGGAGTCGTTGAGGGGGTAGAGGTAGAGGGCGGGGAAGATGGGCTGGGCGGGGGCGGGCATGGTGGACGGGTGGTGGCTGCAGCTGGCAGACCAACGGAAACAGAGTCATCAAACAAACAAACCTGACCCTAACCCCACGTGCCATTACCATCATGGCTTCCAACCACGACGACAACGACGCCAGCCACGCCAACGAGCACGTTGACAACGTCGACAAGCACGACGAAAACCCCGAGGATACCCGCGAGCACAATGAGACGGAGGACGCTGAGAACGGCAAGCACGCGGAGAAGAACGGTGAGGACAGCAAGCACACTGAGACGGAGGACGGCGAGGACGGCCATGACAGCAAGCCAGGCCGCGACGAGCCTGTGACGGAACAGGATGGCCCGGCAGCGACGCCGTGGCAGGCAGTCTTCTCGCCTCAGTACAACGCATACTACTTCTTCAATACACAGACACAGGAGGTCACCTGGGAGAACCCCCTTCAGCCTTCAGCGTCTGCCTCTGCCTCGTCCTCAACCACCCCTGCTCCTGAAGACCCCGCTTCTGCTGCCTCCACATCCACCGCCACACCATACGCCACACAGTATGCAGCACTCGAAGCCGCCGCAGTTGCTGCAGGCATCGACCCCGCCCTCGCACATCTGGACCCCTCACTTCTTGCTTCCCTTCCCGGCGCAAAACCCTCAACAACCGGACTCCCACCCTCATTCACAGCCAAATTCAACGCCCGCACAGGCCAGTTTGCCCGCCCCGACGCGAGGGACCCCTCGCACCTCTCTGAACATGCTAGAGCGGCGAGGATGAGTGAGTTTTATTTCGACGTAGGCAAGTGGGAGGAGCAGCTTGCCCAGCAAGGCGGCAGTATCATGGGTGGTGAGAATGAGGAGGGAAAGAAGAGGAAGAGGCCTAGCAAGAAGGATTTGGTGAGCCGTCTTCCTGAGTCATTGGTACCCAACCGACCGATCCTTGCATGTAGGATCGCTTTAAGGAACAGAAGAAACAAAAGAAATTGGCAAAAACGGCGTGGCTACGGACGTAGCATCGACTTGTATTCTGCACTTGTTGTATTTATTCATAATCATAAGTATCAACGACCCGCCTGCGCCACACATGTTCGACCAGAGACCTGACGGCCCAGCACTTGGTTTTTGTCATTGCCAACGGAAACCTTTTGATCGGCATGGCAAATAAGTGGCCCACAAGACAAGCCACATCAGGCCACCCTTCTGACTGCCACTCCCACCACGATACTCTTCTTGACTCACTGCGCGTTACTTACATGAGCTTTTCATCAGGTCTTGTTGGTGTCATTGGGCCCAGTATCTACCGTAACAAATCACATCATATCCCGCACAAACCCTAGTGTGCCCAGTGACGATGTTATGAGATCCAACACCCTCTGGCTCTCTTTTTTCTGTACAACTAATAGCCGCTCCAAATATTCCTGTAGCTCTGCATTCTGTACCACTACTTCGCCGTGGATCTTCAGGAAGACGTTCTGCAGTGCCTGAACAGCCTCGAAGTCTCGATGGCTGACAAGCCGTTGCGTCAAGGCGTTGATAAATATACCGAGGCTCTCAAGCGTCACCAGGGAACGAATCTCGAGGTCAAGTGCGGCTGGTGATAGCGCCTTCGCAAAGGAGAAGAAAGCTTCGTCTGAGGAGGACATGAGTCAGGAACTCGAAAGAGAAACAAGTAAACGAGGCAAGCTCACAGTCGCCATCGCGTCCATCCGCCATGAGATTTTGATGGAATTTGCTCTCCAAAGAGCCTGCAACTCTTTCCAGCCTCCGCGTGGGCTTTTTCGGGTCGGATGCCTTGGCGTCCGCGGATGCGAACCGCGTCTCGACACCTGGGAGGGTAGGGAGGAAGAAAGGAGCTTTTTCCGGCGCCTTGGGCGGCTCTTTTGGTTTATTCCGTTGCTGGATAACCTCGAGGTTGAGCAGGGTTTGCCAGCGTGCGCGGGGTAGGAGTGTTAGTGTGATGAGTTCTCCGTCCAGTTGTGGTGGTGTTGCGAACACATCGATAGGAGTGTTGTTGGTGGTCAGGGCACTGAGCGCGTCGAGGGCTGGACAAGTTTGTGTGAATTTATTGTTTGTTGATGGTAGTCTGTTAACGTACCGTCATCTTCGGCGACGCCCTGCATGGACGGGAGATTGACATTGGACAGGTCGTCATCCGTCACGGTTTGGAAAGAGATCTCGGCGTACTGTGCGCGGTTTGCCCTGAGTTCCGTGTTAGTCAAACCGTTGTGTTGGAGCGTTGAGTAGAACATACCAGAGGAAAACACCGACACTGTCAACATGCGCAGTTGCCAAAAAGTCATTGGTAGGGGAGAAAGTTATGCTCGTGGCAACGCTCGGTGTCTTGAAGGCATCGATCAGACGCCCTGTGGGGATATCGAAGGTCCTGATAATGGAATCGAGAGAGGTCGTTACTAGCCATCGCGAATCTGGAGAAAAAGTCTGTACAGCGTTAGATAAATGCGATCTTGACAGAAGTCCGGTACTTACGATGTCCAAAATCCGCCCTCTGAACCCACCGAGTTCTCTGACTATCCGCCTGGTCTCAATATCGATGACACGAACTACCATATCATCGCACACCACTGCAAGTAGCCCATTGTCGCTGTGCAATAGTATTGATATCGCTGTCGAAGGTAGGATAAGGGTGTGTTCAAGTTTTGTTGACTGGAAGTCGAAGAACTACAAACGGAGGGTATGAGGATCATTGTAAAAAGATATATGACGGAGAGGCAAATACATTTATTGTGCCGTCAAGGGTGCTCGCGATGACTGTTCGATTTAGAGGGTCGGTAGCAAGCCCAGTTATAGGCCGCTCCTTCCTTTTAGTCCCAGATAAGCGCTGTTTCACCTCAGGTGGACATGTCCCAACATCGAAAGTCTTGCGCCGAATTCCTGATTGCATGTTCCACATATGAATCGCACCCGTTGACGAGCTGGCGAGTCCGAAATTTCCGCATGCCGTGACACATACCGCCTAGCGCCAATGTACTTAATCAGGAACAAGCGAGTACAATCTCTTACGAAGGATCCCTACCTTGACGGAACCCAAAGGTGCGCGTTCCTTCGCCTTCCCCTTGACGGGATCGTTGAACCCAAAGCTATACTTCCCCAGCTTTTTGTTCAGCATCGTCCAAGAGCGCGCAAATGTCTCTTCCGAATGCGCAGTGAGTATGTCGTCCCAGTCCTTCGAGCGGGCGGATGAGTACGATATTGACGTTATCGGTGGAAATTTAAGGGATGCGAGGGGGATGGAGAGAGAGGTGGCTTTTTTTGCTAGAGAACCTTGAGACATTTCGAAGGATCTCGAGTCTCGAACGACGGATGTACACCGGAGACTGCGGTCTCTTGAGGCAGATAGGAGCTGTTTCCCGTCGGATCCGTAATAGCGAATAAGATGAGGGGGAGCGTGATGGCCTGAACGGAATTTGAGAAGTCGTGGTGCTGCGGTAGGTGAATCGAACAGCCATTGCTAAGGCATATCAATATCATAGCTTTCAATTCTAGGAGGCATGTACCTTGACACTGTTGTCCTCGCCTGAGGTTATTAGCAGGGGTTGGCCGGGGACCCACTCTAGTGCGCTGATGGCACCATCGTGCGCGCCACGAATCATATGTAGCAGCCGCCCGCCAGAGTTCAGATCCCAAAGGGCAACATGACCTGCTGATGACGCAGATGCAAGTATTGCGTGACTGTCTGAAGCATTCGTGAGATCCAAGGTCCAAGAAAAAAAGCGGAAAGCACTCGTACCACTTCTGAACCCTAGAGCCCGTATACCGCCGCCTTCCATGAACATTCGCATCAGCCGCTCGTCCGCTCTGACATCGTACACTGAAATTTCGCCAGAAGTGAAGCCAATGCCAACGACGTCGACGGCAGGAGATTGGACCATAGATGTTATAGCACTACCGGGATCCACAGGACTGGCTTGAGCAGCCTGATGAGTCGATTGGAGACGATGTAAAGGGAAATTGTGGATGCAGTTTCTGGTCATCATTTAATATGGAATGTCAGTAGAGAGGGGAAAGGCGAACGCACTGGGTTCGAATGTTCCAGAGTTGGACACCTCCTTGACTGCTTGAGATGAGAACTTTGTTCAGATATGTTGCAGGGTGTAGTATGGACGTTGCAGTAAATCCAGGCTCAAACTCGATAGTCCCATCTAGAACTGAAGCCAGAAACAATGTCAATATCGTAGTAGCATCGGTGATGACAGTACGCACCCCCGGCTTTTATATCCCAAAGCAGTAGACGACTGCCATCCTCGGTCAAGGCGAGAAGTTGGCAACCAAAGATTATGATGAACGAAAGAGCTGTTCTGAGGGGGTTCTCTACTCGAAGTACCTGTTCCTCGTCAACAAATAACGAAAGAAAGTGTGATGAGCTACGCACCTCTTTACCTCGAATATATTTCATCGCATATGGGCCAGCAGCAGCCCATACTGCATCCCCATCCATTGCCAGGCTCGAAATTTGTTCCGGAGCATCAGGCCCTGCAGCTTCACTGAACATCGGAGATTGTGCCAATTTACCAAGACTTACTCACCTACAAATAGCAGACCCATCTTTCCTCCTTCCCAAAGGGCCCATGCCCGTCCCAAACAAGTCAATAGATGTATCCTAGGGCCCTCAGTTGCACCCTTGTGCGTCCGACTTTGAAGAACAAAAGGCACATAGTTCGTTATGAGTCCCAGAGCACGAAAAGGAACGAATAATAGCGGTTCTTTGGCCTGTTTTCGGCTGGTATTTTCCGCATTCTGTCGCAGCCGTTTTCTGGGTGGCTGTTTGGCAGCGCTATCGTCCACGTCCATCGCAGCTGTTGTTGGGTGGAAAGGGAAAAAGTTTCCGCACGTGACCGAGTGCGTCAAACTTGTCTGTATGGAGGTGCGCAAAGCAGTCACACTAGTCACACCATCGAACTTCGATTCAGGCGTTCCATGAAGGTATAGTCCTTTTTCCATCAAACAGCAGCGCATTGACAGTCTACACCACTCAGATCGCAATACAGGGATGTTGCCACGGCGACTTGGACGTAATATATGGACGCATCGAGGAACTTGAACAGACAAATGGCCACAAAATTGACCTTCTACTTATTTGTGGCGATTTTCAGGCAATGAGGAACTGGTCTGATCTAACTGTCATGTCAGCACCCGATAAATACAAGGAGATAAAGGATTTTCACAAGTAAGTGGTATTCCCTCTCACCACCAGCCGAATGCTTGACTATTCCTTGTAATAGGTATTATTCTGGTGCGCGGAAAGCGCCGCTTCCAACCATTGTCATAGGAGGGAACCATGAGGCCTCAAACTACATGTGGGAGCTGTATGTCGTCAAATTTGGTCGCAAGCCTTTCGCTGACGTCTCCATTGTTTAGATACCATGGAGGGTGGCTAGCACCCAACATCTATTTCCTTGGCCACGCGGGTAGCATCATTGTCAACGGTCTTCGTATATCTGGTGCCTCTGGTATTTACAAGGGCCACGATTTCCCTCGAGGTGAGCCCCCTCATGTCGACAGGTAGTAAGAGTTCCTTTCACTTTACTACAGGTCACTATGAGAGGCTCCCCTACGACAAAAGCACGTCACGTAGTATTTATCATATCCGAGAATACTGTGTGCGCAAATTGTCATTGGTGCGTATTATATTGCCTCTCTCGAAGACCATGAGATACTGACTGCCATCACAAAGCTCCCCCAACCCGATATCTTTCTCTCACATGATTGGCCAGAGTCAATTGTGCACTACGGAGACTTGCAAAACTTGCTTCGACACAAACGATACCTTAAGACTGACATTTTAAATGGCAATCTAGGATCCCCGCCGCTTATGGGTCTCTTGAGGAATCTAAAACCTAAATGGTGGTTTGCAGCCCACATGCACACGCGCTTTGAGGCCAAAGTCCCCCATGTTGATCCAACGGAGTGCGAGATTCCACCGCTAGCAGTTGTTAATCCGGATGAGATCTTGATTGACGACGAGGAAACCACTGATGGGCGAGCAAACAGCGCTACCACCACACTCAAGGTCAACCCAGACGAGATTACTCTTTCGGACGAGGAACTTGAAGTGACCGCTTCTCTACAACCGCCGATCGCCGCTCCTTCTGTAACTAATTTCCTTGCTCTTGACAAGTGTCTTCCTAGACGTCATTTCCTTGAAGTTTGTCTATACACGTGACCTCTTCGTGCATAATACCTGATTCTTTACAGGTGGTAGATATTCCTACCCCCGAGTTTGACCAGACCAAAGTCACCTCTTATTCTGAGCCAGCCCTCTCGCTTGATCCCGTTTGGCTCGCTATCACCCGTGCGTTCCATCCGAACCTTTCTCTTTCTTACCTCCAAGCCGCCTTCCCAAGTGAGGCTCATGCCCGCGCCTTGGTCGAGCGTGAATTGAAGTGGGTCAATGAAAATGTCCCTTCCAAACTGGACGGCGGGTGGTCTGTCCTAGATTGCCAGAAATTTATCCAGACGGCACCCCCAATTGCTCCAACAGAGTCAGGCAGAATGCCCGAAGGCACGCCACAACGCAAGTCTGTTACCTTCTTTTCGCAAGGCAAAGCTAATCTGCTCAGCAGCTCCATATTATACAAATCCCCAAACGGAAGCGCTTTGTAAACTGCTTGAAATTCCCAACAAGATAAATCCGCCTCCTAGAGGAGCATCAGTCCGACCGCTACCCACATAGATAGCTCATCCTAATTCACCTGTTGGTCGAATGTGAACCAAAATGATGAAGAGTAGAATACTGGATAAAACAGAGTGGGAGAATGTTGGTAATGCTGGTCAACATGATGAGGAGTGTCTACGTGAACAATTTGACTTGCCTCTGTGCCTAACACCAACCATTTTGATAGGGAGTGAGTGCACTGATTGGTAGATGCCACCACAAAAAGACATTATGATCCATTCAAGTTCACGGTAATCTCTTGCACTCACTGTGTGCTTCTTGTGCCTTCTGTGAACCTGTAGCCCTCTGCTTGCTACACCTATGGCTGCCCTCTGTGTACCTACCTCAGCTTGTGTTCTGGAGCACTTATGTCAATATATACCACACTTTACAAGGAACGGTTTAGAACACGGTAGCTCGTGGATAAATGTGTGAGAGACGACATATGAGAGTGGAAGGGATATAGTCTCCGTTCTCAATCTACAGAACTCATAATCTCATCGAGCCTTTTGACGAGCTCAGCACTTCTTTCCACCATTTCTTCTTCTCCTTCTCCCCAGTCGCCGCCCCAGCCCCGTGTCGCACAATAGTAGTGAGGCCAGAACTCACGCCTTTCCTTCCCCCACCTGGGAACTGCGAAGCACCCTCCACATTTGTTGCATCCTCATCCTCCGCCTCCTCTCTCTCTTCTCCGTCAGTCTTTTCCGTCCGTTTCCGTTTCTTTGCCTGCGGCAGCTGCTTATTACCCTTCTCCCACTCTTTCCTATGTATTCGATAAACTGCCATCGTTGCACGGGCGTCAGTAACCTAAATTCATACACGTCAAGTCAATCAAGAAAATCAAGTTAATTTCGCTTACACTGGAATGTTCCCCTGCCTGGATAGTGAGGTCCAACTCCTGTTTGACGAGATTCCGAAGCGCGACATATTTGCTTCTAGACACCTTGTGCTTCCCGGCGTAATACTGAGTGTCACGCGTCATGGGTCGTGGGTGGGACAGAAGGAGGACCTAGATCGCTCAATCAGAAAGGGTTGGGGTTACATAGTCAAAGACGGGTGTACTCTTAGATCGTTAAACACAGCATGTCCGACTAATATCCGGTCCTTCAGAAGTTCTGCCACTTTCTTCTGTATCTCGTCAAATGGCTTGGCTGTACGAACATGTGAGAATGTAAGAAAGGCGAGGGGGATATCACGGACGCACCATTGATCATGTCCGACTCCCGTATTCCACTAAATTGAGTTCGGTAGTCTACGACTCGTTCTCGTTGCCGGACAAACTCGTCTAGTTGTATGGCGCCATAGAAATTGACGAGAGAGATGCGAGCCAGCGACGACTCTGCGCCGTCAATCCCCACGCCCACCATCTCGCAATCAAGCGCGAGGTATTTTCCTGGTCTAGAAACCGTGAACATCTCAAAGTCAGTCGAATGCAGAGATGACATACAATGTCTGTTGTTCAGTGAAGGTGATCTCGCCTCGGACCATACGTCTGAGAGTAGATAGTGATTCCCCATTCCGTGTATCTTGTTTATCATCTGCCGGAGGTTCTTTTGCTTTGGGTATCAAGTGGGAAGCGTATGATTTCTTGGCCGGTTCAGGCGACGGTGATGGCTCGTGCTCAAGTTTTCTACGTTTACGTGACCGTTCAGCATTCGAATCTGAGTTTCGTGCAGGTTTTTTGCTCAAGGTCTGCCATGATGGCCTATAAATAAGCCATAAATCAAGCTCCAGTGCAATCTGCTCACCTTCTGCAGCGCCAACCAATTTGCAGAGGCAGGGAGTTGGCCGGATTTGCTACTTTCTCCTGATTTTTTTGCCATGGTCGTTGTTCCAGCTGAGATTGTCCGCCTAAAGAGGCGGTAGGCAGAGGGGAGCAGGGTCGTCGTCGCGGTCGACTTGAAGAAAATGAGCTCGTGTTGTGTGCGGCTGTTTTGCTGGAGCCCCTCAGCTTGTTTGTGGAACAAGGGTGTTGCTGGGATAAACCACCCACGATGCGCAATCCACCGCAGGATGCTGGCCCAGGCTTGCTTGCCGGCGTTTTCAGCTTTGTATCGCGCGAACTTGGCTCGTTTGTGACCACTGCGACGGGGGGAACTCTCCTGGATGAGGAGGTGTTCGAGGTGCAGGCAATTAGCTCAATTCTGTGTGTTCGTTCTAATTCATATTTGGCACAGGAGCCTTCGCCTCCACGCGTTAAAGCGCGCAGAAAGAAGCCAGAGGACCGCTCGAGTGTGAAGCGAAAGCTGGAAGAGACACCGCCAAGACAGAAACAGGCTCATCGACGCGTGAGGAGACCAACGCCGCCGCTGTTCCACGACGATGTGCCGGAGCCCAGCACCAGCACAAACACGGCGAAGAAAACAACCCCTCAATGTAGGCGGCCTATATCGCCTAGGCGGATTGAAAATTCTGTCCAGCCAGAGTCTGGCTCTGATGGTGCGTCTATTTTTACATGCATGTACAATTGAAGCGCGTTCTCAGCTACATGTTCTAGATGACTCTGCCTCTGAGCGCGAGCACACACCCTCGCCACCCCCTCTACCGCGTGCATTACGTAGGCGGCAGTCCTTTAGCATGCCAGGCTCACTATTTCCCCGCTCGCCCTCGCTAATACCAGACGATGGTCGCCATGTGCGGTTCGAGTCGGAAATTCCAAGTCCTCCACCACGGGCGAAGAACAATGACAGGGACCAGCCCGGGCCCTCTACCTTGAAAGGGAAAACCTCCGTCAAGGCCGCTGTCGACCGTTTTCATATTGGAGAAGACGATGCAGATCCGTCGATTTTGTTGCCCAGTCCCAATGTGTCGCCAGCTCGCATTAGGCCTAATCCTTCTCCAGTGGACAAGGGAAAGGGGAAGGCCGTCGAAATGGCACATGTGGATGCGGATACTTCTGGTGAGATCCGCGTCAGGGGCAAAGAGCGGGAGTTGGCGGAGGCGAGAAAGGATCAGCGAAGGCGCATGTATCTTGAGGATGAAGAGGAATCTGGCCCCAGTTCCCGTGACAAAGAGCGCATCAAGATGCTGGAGGAGGAGATTGCGAGGCTCAAGGAAGAGGTTTGTTTCGACAGCTCTTCAAGCGTACTCTATAGTTCATCTTCTTACAACAGCTCGCTCAACGCCCACGTACATTTGCGCCATTTTCTGGTCCACCTCCCCCACCTCCACCCCCACCCCCACCACCCCCACCAGGCCCACTCCGAATAGCAACGTTCGGAGGGCCCGAAACCCTGTTTGCATCTGCACGTGCTGCGTTGAAACACGCTCCAATACCTGTGGAGGCGCCAATCAACCCGCCAGTGGCAGCAAGGCGCCAAGGGCAGCCTGCAGTAGGCATTCCGCCGGATAAAATGCTGGCGTTCTTAAAGGAGATGAAGACTGTAAAATTAAAAAAAGTCTCCGCGGGTCATTCATCTATGAGTGGAAGTGCAAACGCGTCGTTCGCGGGGAACACGTCGTTTAGCCGTGATCGTGGGCCGGTTGCCACTGGGTCTGCGCTGTTGAGGAGGTCGAGCTCTCCAGTATCGTTGGGGCGTGGACCGCTCTTAACACGGAAGTCGAGTGCGTTTGACATCAGGACTGGGGAGAAGAGGAAGAGGGCTGGGGACGACTTGGCAGAGTTCCAAGATGACCTTCGTATGTTCTTCCTTGTTTTGCCCGTGAATGCGACTCAGTCATATCGTTAGGTTCAGCCGTCAAACGTCGATCCCTGGGATCGTCAAATTCAAGCTTTACATCGGCATCTACTTCGTTCAATTCTTCTCTGGTGACATCTCAATCTTCGCGACCATATTCGTACCTCCCTTCATCCTCTCAGAACTGGCCATCCGTATCCAGCATCTCCGTGGATGGAGCAACCCCCTCATTGACCTCGGATAACGAACTTGAGAACGACCATAGGGACGCGGAGGACGAGCCAATGCCATCAACCCCACCTGTTCAGACACTTGGCCCGACTCCACCTTTCAGGAATGTCTTCAGATTCAAAGAGACGGGGATACCCGTGAAGGAAGAGGACGACACGCGGCGGGCGTCGAGAAGGATAGGCGTGAATAGGGAGATTGTTGATGTGGATATGGACGATGAAGATGAGAATAGCGTGACGATGCCACCACCTCCACCACCTCCACCCCGACGGTCATCGACGCCGCCCCCAATACGACGCCCACCGACACCGCCTAGACCGCGGCGTCCGTCCACTCCACCATCAGTGGCACGTCCATCCACTCCACAACGACAGCCGCAGGAAGCAGCACCAAAAACCTCGCCGAGGACAAAAATGCAAGCCAAGGATCTATTTGCCAGCCGCCCACCTACGTCGCCAATGCTTCTGATGTCGCCTGCAAGGCCAAGGGCACCGGCTCGTGCGAGGACAGTCTCAGCGCAGCGGAAGAAGCCTGCAAAGCCGGACAATGAGGTAGACGAGGAAGGTGAAGATCTCTTGTGTTTGAAGGCAGCGGGACTGCGGAAGGAGGGGAAGACGCCGCCGGTTCAGGCTTCGAGAATACCCAGAATGAAAGTTGGGCTGGCGAAGCGACAAACACAAACCCAGAGCCAGTCTGTCCGCAGTTCTAGGGAGGGGGAGAAGTTGACAAGGCAAGAGAGTGTTGGGTCTACGGCATCAATGAGGTCAGGCGGTGCCTCTACTCCCGCATCCAACGGGGCGCGTAGAGGGCAGCGGAACGCCAGGACTCTTGACGAGGAGATGAGGGTGGCAACGAGCTGGGATGAGGAGGAGAGTGGGGTGCTTGTTGGTGTTGGGACGAGGAGCAAGAAGAGGGGTTTCATGGCTCATGGGGGTGCAGGGGGCGCACCGGTTTTCATGGGCGAGGGCTATGTTCAGGGAGTGGTAGGGAGTGACGAAGAGGAAGAGGAAGAGGAAGAAGAGAGGTTAGGACCTGGAGATGATGACGATGATGAGTATCTACCTTCGCCGTAATGGCGTGATTTTGGATGCCGTATATTCCTTGTTGATATCTGTCGCTGTGTATCTGCTTTCTCTGTTATTCGTGTGTTGTACTACCAGTGGATAATGTATGTGGCTTTTTGGCTTAGAAGGTAGGAAAGATGAAAGTGATTGCGGAGGTGAACAATAGGTTTCTGGCTTTCTGTCGATATTAGCATATGCATATATCCCTCACTCAAGAGCAAAACATTGAACTTCATTGCTTAAACTTGGGACCGAGGACTTCAATTGACCGGCACCCATTACGTTCCTTTTTACTCTTTGCCTTGACTTCACGTTGACGTGAATGTAACCTTGTTAAGCTTTCGATGATGTGAGCACTAATCGTAGTAAGTTACTTCAAAGAAAATTGACATCGACATTTCTTTTATCATGACTTTTTTTGCAAGTTTCTCAGAACTTCCTTCCACAAACTTCTGTGCCCTCGCTGCAGTTCCTTCTTTGTCATCTGTCAATGGATCTTCACACGATATACGATTTGGAACCAAGAATAATCGCTTCATCCAAGCTTCACCAATGCTTTGCCTGTACCTAGTACCTCATACCTCAACCCTCACTGGCATTTCACCTGGCGCACCTGCCTGTCCATCATACGTTCATTATTATTGACCATGAAGGATTGACAATCGTCATGAAGGAATTTTGTAGTAGCATTGCCTTCTGCCCCGGTGCCCGCGGTCAAATCGCGTTTCAACCAATACGTACCTGGTGACACCAATGTTGCTCCAGTGCGGTTTTTCACAATCTGCACCCACGTTGCGAGACTCTAGCATGTTTATCTGCCTTGCGCGATTGCAACCGGTCTTCCTGTTTGACATGGGTCAAATCACTGTCTAATGCCGCCCATATCATGGTGCTCGTGAAGCGAGAAGCCCGGCGTGAGACTATGTTTGACTGTGTGTTCTGTGTGCAGCGCAATTAAACCGGGATGCAGAGATGCCATGGAGTTTCTGTTTAAACCTCGCTCAAATACAGTTTGAGGGTGACATCAGAATTTACGAACTCAAGAACGCTGTATCGTGGATAGATCGCCTCTTCACTGTGATTCGGATTCACAGAGCCTCGTGAAGTGGCGTGGAAGTCAATAACATGCGACCACATTTCGCGTTTCTTCTGGATTTTTGTCTGATTTGCACCATACTTTGATCTCACGTGTGCGGAAATCATCGATCATTCATTTTGAGCGCCCCCGCCCCTGTGTGGTTCACCGCCACTTGTCCCTCGCCACTATATTCAGCAGGCACATTTCATCGTGATTGATGAGCCTCTACTTGAGACTCCTCAAAACCAATTATCTCACCATACAAACGCCAGCGTATTCCCCGTAATCCAAATATTTTCTTTCCGCCGGTGACGGATTCGATCTCAAAAGTCTGGAAATCCTTTTGAATCGGAAACTTTCCGAAAATATTTAACAATTGACCCTGTTCACGTCATCGTTCAATTGCAATCTATTCCAATCTTCTTGGCTCATCAATTACTTACACGCGGTGCACATCGGGCCGGCTCTTTAAGTAGAAGATGAAGACTACCGTCGACATCAGTCGGGGTCTCTGAGGTCTTTTTGGGTGCCTTCTTCCTTTCCACGACAATGACTGCGCTTTTGAAACGGTCAGCAAGAGCTGGAGGCGCCCCCTTTCTCTCTTCTTTCTTCAGAACCCCTACTCTTGTTCCGTCATCCTCAGGCTCGCGTGCTCACATCGTTCTCCGATGGTATTTCCCTAGTGTTCCAAGACATGCTTCTAATCTGGCCAGTATGGGCCGAAGTAGATGGTCCTCGTCTCGCACGCTCTTGTTGTTGTCTTCCGTCTTCAGCGGTGTCGTTGGGTTCACTTTGGCGACGATTTGGGAAAGCACTTCCCCTCCAACCCGGAACGCGCATAAACCTCAATTCGGCACTCCAGATGACTTTGATAAAGCTATCCAAGAACTCAAAGGAACATTTCCAGATGAAGATGTCGTTTCTACGGATCCTGAAGACTTACGCATCCACGGTTTCTCTGTTTATGACCATAGACCAGGTGCATTTTCATTTGACATCAAATTAGGCGGACTAATTCCTGAGCCACCCAGGTCGTCTTCATAGCGTTGTATTCTACCCTAACTCCACGGAGGACGTCGTTCGCATGGTCAAGATCGCCACCAAGTACAAGATGCCAGTCATACCTTACTCTGGTGCGACGAGTTTGGAGGGACAGGTTCGTAGCGTAAGTTACCTGGCCACCAGTCCAATCACCGAGAGAACGGCTGAGGCGATTTTGTCAGCATGTTGTCGGCGGTATCTGTGTCGATCTATCGTCCATGGACCGAATACTGGAAATACACGGTATGCCCAAATGGCCGCGGTTTGATGTTTTAACCCCGTCTAGAATTCTCCGATTCCAGAAGCCGATTCCGACCTTGTATGCCAACCTGGTGCAAAGTGGATGGACATCAATGATACGCTGAAGGAAAAAGGTGATTGCAACTATGTATACTATTACCAATTGAGGCGATTTGAGCGTTCCTGCCAGGTATACCGTTGTTTTTCCCAGTATGTCGTTCTTTCACAGACACGGCAGCATAGCATCCGAACCATATACTTGTCACAGCTTGATCCAGGCCCAGGTGCTACAATTGGCGGCATGTTGAGCACCGGATGTTCAGGAAGTACGTTTCATCCCGTTCCGTTATCGGAGTATGGTTTATAATGTTTATGACTCTCCGCAGCAAATGCTGTACGATATGGCACCGCGAAGGCAGAATGGTTTCTCAATGCAGTCAGTCACAATATACCACCAGTATTC
This sequence comes from Tephrocybe sp. NHM501043, assembly GCA_018855915.1. Lineage (NCBI taxonomy): Eukaryota > Fungi > Basidiomycota > Agaricomycetes > Agaricales > Lyophyllaceae > Tephrocybe > Tephrocybe sp. NHM501043. Next base: position 22,083 of record JABCKO010015908.1, read on the forward strand.
TAAGCCCTCCGGCTCATTTTTCTTTAGACTGTAGTGCTTCCCTCGGGCGAGGTGATAAAAACACGACGGCGGTCGAGAAAATCATCCGCCGGATTTGACACAACGAAATTATTCATCGGGGCAGAGGGGACTCTTGGCGTCGTAACAGAAGGTCCGTGGCCCACAAGGTCGACAGAGCTTCTGAGCATCGCTTCTGAGCATCAGCACTAGTCACCATACGTCTGGCACCAGTTCTCCCCACCACAGTCGCTGTCGTACAATTCCCCGATGTCAAGAAAGCCACCGAAGCTGTCATTGATGTGATGAATCAGGGTGTCGGAATCCGTACGTCTTTTCCGCCGACCGTTAAACAATTCTCATGAGGATCGAAACATCGTAGAGTGTGTCGAGCTCGTCGACGATGTCTTCATGGCAGCGACGAACAAGTACGGCATGTCGAAGCGCAAATGGCCAGTAAAAGACAGTCTCTTCTTCAAATTCCAAGGCCCTTCGCAAGCATCACTACAAGAGACGGCCAAAGTCGTGAAGCAAATCGTTGAAAAGCATGGTGGGACTGGATTTGAGCACGCACGTACCAAGCAGGAAGCCGACGAACTCTGGGCCGACCGCAAAAATGCCCATTATTCGGGGATGTCGCTTCTTGAGAATGCGAGAGGATGGCCAACAGACGTCTGGTGCGAGTAATACTTGACTGGAAGCCTACTGAAAGCTGACACAAAAAATTCACAGTGTACCTGTTTCCAGGCTGCCGGAGCTGGTATATGAAACAAAGAAAGATCTCGCGAACGTTGGCGTGGTATCGACAATCGTAGGGCATGTTGGTGACGGTAACTTCCATGCCTTGCTCCTGTTCCGGAACGACGAGGAGGAGAAAGTCGTCAAGGCAGCAGTGTCCCGAATGGTGCATCGGGCTATTGCTTTGGATGGAACATGTATGTACTTACTCTTTGGTGCACGACTAAGACTGAAATACTTCTTCAAAGGTACAGGAGAGCATGGTGTTGGTGTTGGCAAAAAAGTGTATCTCGTCGAAGAACTTGGTGAAGGGACCGTAGAGCTTATGAAAACTGTAAAACGAGCGATCGACCCTCTGGGCCTGTTTAATCCTGGCAAGGTTGCACCATTCTTTTTGTCCAGAGATGACCAAACTGATGTGTAATTCCAACAGCTGTATCCTGATGAAGAAGACGGTGATGGCAAATGAATGATTTACGTACATAATGCCGGGGACTCAATAGATGAGGCGATTAGTATGGTAGATATGCACAACGCTTGGCAGATCGTGTTCACCCCCAACACAAAAGAACTACAGGAATATATTACTGGACAGCAACAGTAGGGGATGCAGCCTCTGGTTTTGCAGCAACGCCACTCTGCTGTCCCGAGCGTGCAGCAGCTGCACCAAGAGCTTGCGTCCGCAGAGCAAGCCCGCGCGTTTTCTCGATGATGGTCTGGTAAACAGGCAGCGGTGGTCGGTTGATCTCAATGACGTTCTAAGAGAAACGTATTAGAGGGGGGGGCAAGTGCAAAATGGTGTCACGTTATGGCATTACCTTCTCAAGATCAATTTTAGCGTCAGCACCCATCCGGGTCTCGCGAATGAGATTGACAATCCATTTTTCACCCTCATCGCGAGACAGGTTCAGGCGTTGAGACAGATCGCTAGAGGGTGCGCGTCAGGAATCTCCACCTAGCCTCGAGCAACCAGGCAGCACTCACGCAATGTCGATCTTTTGGTGAATTCTGCAGTACGCCTCACTGATGAGGTACCTCGCATTGTCCAAGAACTCTTCCCTGAAATCCCCCAAGAAAAAGTCATCTCCCACCACCTTCTCTGCAAGCGTGAGCTCGCGCTGTGCCGCCTCGAAATCAAACTCAATGTACAGCTCCTTGAGGAACGCAGTGACGGGGTCCTGGTACTGGTACTCCTCGGTCTGGATGACCTTGACGACTTCCCGGATGGCATTGCGAACGCGGGAGGAGACGGGGGTGGACGTGGACGCGGGTTGGGCAGCCGCCTTGCGGGACAGGATGGCGGCGGTGGCGAGGTAGCGCAGGATCCATGGGCAGGATGTCTGGATGGTGTTGAGGTATGTAGGGGAGAGGAAGGTCTCGAGGAGGAGCGTGCGGCCCTGGGGATGGTTGAAGTACACAAAGAGGGACCAGTGTGCCAGCCATGTCCGTGAGTGCAGCTGAACGAGGGCCGGCTCGGAGGCGCTGGCGGTGCCCGACGCGAGGACAGAGGGTGGTGATCGCGAATCGATGGCGTCGCGGAGGGTGTTGAGCTCCTCAAGCGCAATGTCCCAGCGGCCTGTGAGGATATCTGAGGCAAGTTTACCCCAGTGTGCGGAGGTGTTGAGGTCGTTGTCAGTCGAAAGCACGCGGAAGTGGTATAGGTAGTCCGCTGCTCCGCTGTAGTTTCCGTAAGAGTATTGGAACTGGCCAAAGTTGTACAATGCAGTGATTTGGTCTAGGGTGAGCTGGAAAGGCGGGGTCAGCATCACGGCCGGGGGGGGGAAAGCATGAGGGACCGCCACGCACGTTGTAATTATCCTTGAGGTATTGCAGATTCTGGTTCTTGTCCTGGCGCAGCGCTTGCGCCACGTCCGGGTTTTCAATGACATCCAGAACGGCCTGCGCCTCTTGTTGGAGACGCTCGTGTGTTGAGACGGCGTTTTTTCTCTTCTCATCAAATTCTACCGAATCGCAATAAATCAGCACACATATCAGTTCTTCCACCCAACGAGCGACGCACCAGCGGGGACCTCCTCGTCCGGATGTATCTGTTCAAACAAGCTGACGGCGTAGTCGAACATATTCGTTTTCTTCGCGAGCTCATACTGGGCCGCCGTGACCTCCTGCTCAGGGAAAAGGGTCCCATCCGAAAGATGGGCAAGCAGCGGGAACGAGAGATGGCGATCCAAATAAGGAATGATCGTCTTCGAAAGATCGTGCTCGGCCATGGTGGACAGAGAGGTCGCGATGAGCAAAAGGCCTTGGTCGTCGTTCAGAACGATGAGCCCAAAACTTTTCTGTGCACCGCCACCGAGTGCACACACGTGACACGGAAAGATATCTTACGTAAGGATCGAACGCGTCCCTTTGTGCCCCGCGACACACAAATTCAAAAATCGACTAGCAGCAGGGCAGCCATGTCGCAGACTCCAGTTTTCGTTATGAGTGCGCGGGCTTTTATCTCCATCGTGCCACATACACTGACTGCAGGTTAGACACCGCGCCTGAACGGCAGTCTGGCCGGAAAGCGCAGATCTCAAATATTACCGCAGCCAAGGTCGGTGTCTCTCTACATCTAGAAGAAACACAGGTCTCATAAACGATTAGACCGTTGCAGATGTCATCAGGACGTGCCTTGGGCCCAAGTCTATGCTGAAAATGATCCTTGATCCCATGGGAGGCATCCTGTACGTCTCCGTCGCAAAAATAAATACTTTCCAGCAACCCGCTGCTTATCCTTGCATGCAGACTGACCAACGATGGGAATGCGATTCTCCGAGAAATAGACGTCGCCCACCCAGCGGCGAAGAACATGATAGAGCTCAGCCGGACGCAGGATGAGGAGTGTGGAGATGGAACGACATCCGTTATCATCTTGGGTGCATAACCGTCTTTTTTCCTCCATCCCTGCCATTCAGCTCACAACCCACACCTCTATCCCCAGCCGGTGAAATCCTCGCGCAGTCGCTTGCCCAACTAGAGCGCGACATCCACCCGGTGGTCATCATCTCTGCGTACAACAAAGCCCTCAAGGAGGCGCTGGAGATCATCCAGCGGATATCGATCCCCATCAACGTCAACGACGATGAAGAGATGCTGTCCCTGATCAAAACCTCCATCGGCACGAAATTCGTCGTCCGATGGTCCGATCTCATGTGCAGGCTCGCGCTGCAAGCGGTCCGCACTGTCGCGCACGACGACAACGGGCTCAAGACCGTTGACATCAAGCGGTACGCGCGCGTGGAGAAGATCCCCGGCGGCGAGATCGAGGAGAGCAGGGTCCTCAGCGGTGTGATGCTGAACAAGGACATCACGCATCCGAATATGAGGCGGAGGATAAAAAACCCCAGGATCGTCCTGTTGGATTGCCCGCTGGAGTACAAGAAGGGGGAGAGCCAGACGAACATGGAGATTTCGAAGGACGGCGATTGGGAGCGTGCGCAGACGATCGAGGAGGAACAAGTCAAGGCGCTCGTTATGCGTATTCTGGAGTTCAAGCCGGATCTCGTCATTACGGAGAAGGGTGTTTCTGGTGAGTTGCTCGTACGTCCCGTTCATCCGTAGGCCGCTGACGATCAGGAAGACCTCGCACAACATCTTTTGGAAAAGTACAATGTCTCGGCCCTGCGACGCGTGCGCAAATCCGACAACAACCGTATTGCGCTCGCTGTTGGTGCTACTATCGTCAACCGCGTCGAAGATCTGCGTGAATCCGACGTTGGCACACAGTGTGGCCTCTTCAACATTGAAAAGATCGGTGACGAGTGCGTTCAGTTCCAACTCCTCATCACTCTGCCTCTAACGCACTGTGTGAAGGTACTTCACCTTCCTCACGGAATGCGAGACGCCCAAGGCATGCACGATCCTGCTCCGTGGACCGTCAAAGGACATCCTGAACGAGATCGACCGCAATCTGGCGGATGCGATGTCTGTTGCGCGGAATGTGGTCTTCAACCCGAATCTCGCGCCTGGCGGTGGCGCCACTGAAATGGCGATCAGCGTTGGGCTGCACCAAAAAGCACGGAGTATTGTTGGGGTTGAGGGATGGCCATTCCGAGCTGTCGCGGATGCGCTGGAGGTTATCCCGCGGACGCTGGTGCAGAACAGCGGTGGCAACGCGATTCGCGTGTTGACTGAGCTCAGGGTATGTCCCACTGGGATGAAATCATGGTATTGTTCTAACGAAAGACATGTAGGCTAAACACGCGAATGGGGAACACTCGTGGGGTGTGGATGGCAACACGGGTAAGATTGTTGACATGAAGCAGTATGGCCTCTACGAATCAGCCAGTGTCAAGGTAAGCACGGCGTCGAACCATAAGCGATTGCTTCTCAGTTTTGTTTGCAGATTCAAACCCTCAAAACCGCTGTGGAGGTGAGTATTTTGTTGTGAGGTTGGACATGTTGCTGATCAGACATTCAGGCGGCGCGGATGCTTCTGCGGGTGGATGATGTTGTGCAGGCTGTGCGCAAGGAGAAGGAGCAGCAAGGGCCTCCGCCTGAGGAGATGCAGCAGGAATAGAATATTAGTATCTAGTGTTTGTGCATGTTATGCTGAGGCCAGCTATACAGTCGTTTTCGGCAAAAGCCTAATGGTGTGAGTGGGCGACAGATTCCTGATTAGGCGAATTGAAAAATCACGACCTCAAGACTTCGACCATGGCCTCCCGTCCGACCGTCAACGTCCGCTCCTCCTCTGGCGGTGAGCTCCCCGTCGTCCTCCACGACTTTTTCGCGCTGATCGTCGTCCACAGAGCCCTCGACCTCGCTCCCCCTCCCCGCGGTTCTTACCGCTCCCATCAGGTTGGATGTCGTTGCCCAGGTGCACAGTGAGTAATCCCAGTCCAGTGCAAAAAAAAAAAAAAAGTACGCGTTTGACCGGTTTCGCGATCAGAGAGCATCGCAAAGAACAAAAGGCAGGCTTATGCTGTCTCCGAGAAGGCTGGCCACCAAACTAGCGCCGAGTCCTGGGGAACCGGTCGTGCTGTCGCTCGTATTCCCCGTGTCGGTGGTGGAGGAACCCACCGTTCCGGCCAGGTAAGGCTGTCCTGCAGGTGTTGGGGAAATTTCTAACCGTGAAACTCCCCAGGCTGCGTTCGGCAACATGTGCCGTGGAGGACGCATGTTCGCGCCCACCAAGACCTGGCGCAAGTGGCACGTCAAGGTGAACCAGAACCAGCGCAGGTTCGCCATCGTCTCCGCCCTCGCCGCCTCTGCCCTCCCCTCCCTCGTCCTCGCCCGTGGCCACCGCATCGAGCAGATCGAGGAGGTCCCCCTCGTCGTCGCCAACGCCGCAGAGTCCTTCAAAAAGACCAAGGAGGCCGTCGCCCTCCTCAAGTCCCTCAACGCCTACACCGACGTCGTCAAGGTCTCCAACTCCCGCAAGCTCCGTGCGGGTCAGGGCAAGCTCAGGAACCGCAGGCACCGTCAGCGCCGCGGCCCTCTCGTTGTCTACAACGAGGATAACGGCATCGTCAAGGCCTTCCGCAACCTCCCCGGTGTCGAGCTCGTCAACGTCCGCCGCCTCAACCTCCTCCAGCTCGCCCCCGGTGGCCACCTTGGCCGCTTCGTCATCTGGACCGAGGGTGCCTTCTCCCTCCTCGACGATGTCTACGGCACCTTTGAGAAGGCCGCTCTCTACAAGAAGGACTACATCCTCCCCAGCGCCAAGATCACCAACCCCGACGTCACCCGCCTCATCAACTCCGATGAGATCCAGTCCGTCGTCCGCCCCGCTGGCCAGAAGATCCAGAAGCGCCCCTGGACCCAGAAGAAGAACCCCCTTGTCAACAAGGCCATCCTCTTCCGCCTCAACCCCTACGCCAAGACCGTCCGTCGCCAGGAACTCCGTAAGTCTGCACCACCCCCCTCCTTGCTCCCCTAACCCTAATCCCCTTCCCCAGTCAAGCAGGAGCGCCTGAAGAAGGCTGCCGCCAAGAAGCCCACAGGCGCCAAGGCTGCCGGCGAGGCTTTCCTCGGACAGCTCTTTGCTCCTTAAGATGCATAAAAGCTACGTTGGGAATACGCCCATACGGCGACTTAGGATTATGCTTGTTGACTCTGTACGCTATGCCATGCCTTATGCCTCCGTCCATGCGCGTGAGCGCCATCCACACACTCCGCTGCTCAGGCAAGTCGTCGCAAAAGTCTGAATTGAGATCTGAGGAATAGAAATAACCTTGATCAAAGCCCAAGGTCGCCAAGAAAGTACACTCGCTCACATCTCTCATCTAAAGCAAATCATAGTGAGTGCCAAAGCCCAAGGTCTCGCATTTCAAGCAGGCATTATCCAAAGCCAAAGGCAAATCGTGTCTCCCGTCGTTATATGTATCCCTTCTCGCGGGTCTCAGTCGCTCCAGGTATGGCACGCACGCCACACTCATGCTCGAATCGATCAATCCTACTAGAGCGGCCGCGCATTCGTGTCAGTTGGGGATACCCTCATCTGCGATGCGGGCCCTGGGCCTATTGCGAGATTTACACTTTCGAATCCGAACTTCCATACGTCCTCGGAGATGGATGCCAGGATGGGTTCAGGAGCCACCCACTCCAGTAATACCGGGATCACAAAACCTGCAAAGCCACCCATGAATGCGCATAGGAGTCACGAGGGGCTTCGAGGTCCTTGACTCGGTGACGAGGGGTTATCCCTTTGAAGATGATACATGGCAAGATTATCCACGCATTGCTCATGGTTATCGCGAATTGTGGGAAGAATGGGACGTACCAAGCGTGCGATGTTATCTCGGAAGGAGGACAAGAAGCCGGCGTTCTCTGCAGTTGCTCCCTAGATCATGCAATACGTGTAACCTGGTATTTGTTCACTTGTACTCAGTTCAAGACGCAGACTCTCTATATATCAACTTCCATATGAGGCGTAATATCAACAGCTTGGTAGAGAATATCTGGTTACGTCTCTGCAACAAGCTCTAGTCAAGAGTCTTCAGATCATATCAAATGAAAATGATCCCTTATCAACGTGGTTCTGCCACAGTATGACAATAGACTCTGCTCGTCCTCCGGGCTGCGAAATCTCACCATCCAGGAAAGGTGTTTTAAACAAGCGTGATGCAATATGCCGCAATGTTCCAAGGACGACCCCATCACAAAATACTCGACAGATCACTTTGACTGTAGTCCACGGATCCACCAGGCACGATGCGAATAATTGACGTTGTTTCTGGACGGATGGGCCCAAATTCAACTCTTTCACAACGAGTAAAGGCGCTCCTTCCCTTCATTTGATTTGGCCACCGTTTTTTAGATCCCAATTGCGAAGTCGCGTTTGAGCTTTGGGCGTAAATTATAGTCTGTAGTCAAAATGGGGCATATGTTCTCATCTCAATACACTGCTACGAGACTAATGCATCCCCCGAAATGGCCATAGGAGCGACACCGTCTGAGCTTTACCGTTCTGTTACATGCACCTATAAGCACTGCTGCGTGCCAGTGGATGAGCTGATGGACTCACCAGGGGGGTATGATCTGCCCAGCGATGAAATCTGCTGCGTGGCCGATACCCAACACCTGGAAGGAAAACAAGAAGTTGACATAGTATGCGTTCATGTGCACTGTTCCTTTCCCAGAGATAGAACTACTGAATTTGCTGAAGATAGGGACATCGAATTGAGTCCCCAGATTACCGGAGGTATTGCCTACGAGGACTCCACTCGCGCCTAAACGTGGGTACCAGGTAAGTGTGACTGTGGTGTCGTAGGTAACGATGTTGATCCTGATATTGGCCTTTAATCACCTATAAGTGCTACAGTATTTGTGAACGTTGTGTGTACTAACCAGGAGATTTTCATATTGGACTGTGAAGACCGTCGTTAAACCGTCATCATCATCGTTTGCTTTCACACTTTTTTTGTTAGCAGCCAGAACCCATGCCACCGCGCCAGGCTGGTTTTCATCCTTGACCTGTTTCGCGTGCTTCAAGAGAGCGGGCAACTGGTCTGAAACGGACACGAATGCCGTGAGTTGAACCATCGGCGCCATCGAGATTGAATTACCATGGACATCTGTGAAGAAAACATAACCAGAAGTCAGACGATCGGAATCATCATTAATATTCAAGGGCTCACTGTCGGCGCTGGGGGTCTCGTGGAAGGGGTAATTGGCGGGCATTGAGTAACTTTGAGTCTGATGACAGTGCTAGTGAGTGGTGGTATGTAGACGGACAAGTACATGCCTAAGCTTTGAGCGGCCTCTGATGATCTTCAGACCGGTTCTCACACCTAGTCCTGGTCATCGCTTTCCATCGCGTGGCCAAAAAAATGCTCACACTATCACCTGCAGTTGTTAGATTTGTCACGCCACATCATGAACTAGGTCAGATCAACCTAAATTACCCAATAAGGTGTGTATGTAATTCTGGGGTTTCTCTTCTACGATCTTCTAACCTCGCTTGACTCCTCATTAGTACTCTTGATTGTAATCAAGCCTTTGTAGGTCACTCGGAGCTGTCGACCACCGGAAGGGTGAGGTCAACAGTAGGTCGAGATGGGTTAGCGGTGGTGCTAGGAAGTACCTTGTATAAACATGTAGGGAATTGTTCCGACATCCTCGCATCGCCCAAGAACTCGCTCTTCTCTGGCTCGGTAGTAGTAAATTAACATGGATATTTATGCTCTGTCAAGCTTCAGCCAACGAAGTACCAAACTTTAAGTTCCGTGTTGGAAACCACACCATATTCGATCATGACCTTGCCCGTACCTCAATTTCTGCTCTGGAAAGATAAATACTGTCGTAAGTTGAACTTGAGACCGAAGGCCACTCACAAAAAGGGCTCCCAATTATGATTGTGGCGGGTTGTGGTGGAGGGACCAAGAAGCCTCAAGTCCCAGACTCTCTATTACAGGTCATAATTGGCAAAGTACGCACTATGCGCGCCATTCCTTCATTCGCATCAAAAAACTTTGTATGGTCCATTGTCTTCTAATGTGACCGCTGACCTATTTTTGACCGACTGGTAAGCTCTGACGCCTGATGAAATAACAGTATCCTTCTGGTGCCGAGCTGCTAATACTGGTTAACTATGTGTTGATATACGTCATGCGTACCATAGAGGCCAAGTAGTAAGCTTAAGGAGGCGCAAAAAAGTTAGTCCAATCTGATGGAACAAAGCGTTACAGTCGTACTTGTACATACAAGTCAACTCTTAGCTTTCGGCATGTCGATCTGTCACAATCCGATACAGAGCAGAAGTATTGCTAGCCACGAGGCAAAATCGAGCGATACCGGTAGATAGCCCTTGGGCTGATTCCCAGGCTATGTTTGAAAGCCATAAGAACTCGAGTGAGTTTGTATTGAAACATCCGCAATTTATCTCACCACTCAAGTCTCCCCGCAAAGTTAGCTTCGTACAAATTATGCCTGTGAATTATCCATTCCATAACATTCCACACAACCCCAGTGAGCAGACACGTTGTATTCCAAGGTTGGGTCTATGTTTCTGACTCGTCTTCGTTTCAGAGGCTGAAGGTGAGCTGGAAACCAAAAGGCTCATACCAAAATACCCATAACGCTCTACAGAGCAGATCCCAGCTCTATTGAAGCACGTCAAGCAGGCTGTCAATCCTCGAGACGTCGAAACAGTAGCGTATTGGGTCGGCCCATATAACAAACAAAATAGCAAACACCAGCACTTCAAAATAGAGCTTGAGGGAATTGAGGTTAGTGCATGCGATACTCGCGCTCATTCTGATGAGCTTATTGTTGACTACAGGCGCAAATCGAATTGAATAAGGCGACTTCAAGTGCTGATGTCACGATCATTTGGTACCCTCCTTTTGATGGGGATCCTGTCACCATAGGCGAAGGCAAAGGCAATCTCAGAAGGGCCGAAGCTCGCGTCGAGTTCAATTACGGAAATGTCATCACGGGATATGGCTCACTGCAGCTGGCCGGAGAAGACATTCACTTCCTGTACGACTTCCAGAAGTTCAGTGAGCACTTTGAACATGATGTCGTTATCAATGGCGCCTGGTCAGTCCGTCAGTCCGTCTTTCACAATCTCTTGTACTCAATCTTACAATTATTCAGAGTCAGTGAGAGACTTCGTTTGTCGTTGTCAATTCGTGTACCCCCAATCAATTGCTGTATTTTTGCAGGTCAAAATACTCTCCGCGAGAGCGAAAATGTCCTGTGGTTATTTTGTTGCGATTTGGGTCGTTTTTCTGTGTTAAGGAGTATTTTACAGTGCGATGCAACAGGTAGAGCGAACGGCACACCTCACTCGGTGTAGTTGCGTCCTGATTCCGAAGTTTAGTTGTTTGAAGATGGAAGTATACTTTGCACGCAGCGTGCATCAACAAAGGTGCAATTCAGGTGCAAGACACGAATATTGAGGGTCGCCGATCGTTAAGATATGGTTCATGGCAGAACCGAACCCATCACATGACTTGTGACGACCTGTGACACCGTGTCGATCATGCATCTATCATGATCTAATCTCTCAAAATTTGTCTGCTCCCTCCACACGAACTCATGCCCCGATGCACGCAACACAGTTTTTACAAAGAGATATGATACACAGAACATATAACAGTAAGTATAGATACATTATTGCCTGAATCCATTAGTTTGAAAGTAGATTATACTGAATTGACTGTATACCAGCCTTTTCAAGCTCAGAAAGAATGTTCTCCGGGACGGTTCTGTGCCCTCGATACTTTCTCGAAGCCCATACAGCCTGGGAGCCCATCAAACCTTTCTGATATGCATCCATGAAGTGCAGGGAACATGTAGCAAAATCTGAAATAACATGATGTGTTTATATCTCACACATCACAGTCTGTGCTTTACTGTAGTGGGAACTTGGCAATGATCTCATCATTGCTCCCATCATGGCATCATCCGATACATTCCAAGTATATGCATGTATTATAGTCTTGGAGGCTACAAAATATCTCATGATACTCACAATTAGGAACAGTATATAAAGTAGAATTTTTTGTACTTTACAGACAGACTTTTAGAATACAGGACTTACAACAGTTCCCTCTACGAGACTCAACTCTGTGTAACATGACATCTACCTAATTAGGCAGCCTCCCATTACATATTTTGAACTATACAAGTCTTTAACCACCTCAGCAACTCTTATTCTGTGGGCTACCCTCTGGCTTGATCACCTGGAACCATCCTAGAAAGTGAGTCCCAAATTTTATTATGTCTACTAACCAAGTTTCTAAATATAGGCTTCATTTG
>JABCKO010015909.1:0-33840 GCA_018855915.1 Tephrocybe sp. NHM501043
TTTGTAGTTACCACCCCAATAATTATAACTTCTCTGTTCTCTGCTGGCTCACCATTTACATTGTTATTAAATGGCCACTACGACAATATCATTTCAATTTCTCTACTCATACAAACGTGGTGCCGCAGTGTCGATATTTGGCCCATTATCGGCAGAACGCACTTCACTAGGCAACGTTCAGGCATTATCAATGTTGCGCGAGTGATTTAATTGTTATATGGCTGCGAGGCTCAAGGTGGCAGGAGAAAGTTTTCGGTTGGCTTCATATATCAATAAAATTCCGATGAACAATTTCCAAAACTAACCTCGTAAGCCAACTAGAACCGAGAATAGCCTCGAGAATGGTTTCCTTGCCATCTACACCAATAGCTGGTGAGATAGATACAGTAGAAAGGATGGTCGCGATTGCAATCCAGAGGCTATCGTCCCCAAGGTATCATCGGCCAGGGCATTTCCTGCCGTCGATCATGACGTTAAAATCGGAATCATGCCGCCAGCGAGATGAATTCTCATCTGTGTCCAAATCCATATATTGCAGTGGTGTATGGTTCGCTTCGTCCAGCTGGTGCGGGCAGAAAACGAGTAAGGTCGAATGTAGTAGGGTCCTTGTAGACAGACTCATCAAGGGTCATGCCTCTGGGGAGGGAGTGATCATTTGCTTTAGTTGAAAATTCAAAAGAAGGGGATATACCTAGTATTGAGAATTATCGTGGTATCTTTAGGAATAAACATACCCTTGTAGTTATCATCTCAAGCGCCTTGTGAGACACTCCTGTTGACAACCAGTTTAAAAGCAGTGGCAGAGGACAGCTCTGTGTGTGGGTACCTGCAGCGACTGTATGATTCCACCTAGATACCAGACCTAGTGAACAGATGCTCTTTATAGGATATACCAGGATACATACCTCATCACCTCTTGCAATATGCATTCCAAGTACGGAAGTTTCTCACGATCCTCGAATTCGGGAAGCCGATTGGGTCCAATGACTGAATCTATCTCCTTCCTGGCTCGTGCCTGCCACTCTGGATAGAGAACCATCGCCAAAAGGAAGAAGGAGAGCGTAGATCATGCCTGGGCGGCTCCTAATTAACAGTTTTATATATCGAGAGACAGGTTCACTGACTGTTTCAGTGCCAGCCATGTATACGACAGCTGAAGTAGCCTTGATTTGTGCTACATAGGAGGCATCTTCTTCTAAACCCAGATCATGCATGACATCCAGGTGAAAGGAAAGGAAAGATGGTCTTGCATCGCCCCCTTTGCTAAATGATAAGATAGATGAACTCTGCGGTTCGTAGCGTTAAAATTACAGTCATAACTTACCAACTGCGCAGCCACTCTAGACATTAGGTACTCAAACAGTTTGCGAAATGATTTAGCGGAGACTCTCGAAAATTTGCATAGTAAGTACCAGGAAACCACGAGGGGAAGTGGTGAACTAGAATGCATAGTATGAGGTGATACATCATAAAACGCGCAAGTCATGTCGATGCTTACGGATAGGGAAAAAATCCACAGATGTAGCACCTGGCAGCCCATTTTCAATCAATCTCTGGCAACGTTCGTCCGCAAATTGAACGTAGGGGTCTGCACTTTCTGTAACTTGGTGCTCGTATGTCACGTCAATTATCACAGCGGCTGAAAATCTGTCCCAGATTCATATAAATCCTCTGCACAAGTTGACTATTAGATTTATTTACCGTAATACGGCAACCTTGTGGCCACCAGGCGATGATAGATGGTGTTGAGCAAATAACCGGGCTTCTCGAATGTGAATGCCGCGATACTCTTTGCACTTCTCTCCGTTGAGGTACTGCAGGAGCATTTTGCGCTGCACACGGTACTCCTCCTCCTCCATATTTCTGAACGAGAATAATTTTCCGACGCCCTGTCTGAAATGTATTACGAGTTAATCACGTCTGCAGCTTGACCCAGATAAATCGCACATCTCCAGGATAGGAAGGCTCGGCCTCCCACCATACTTTCGTTCCACGCTTATCAGCCAAGTCCACAGCAGCCTTTACACTGTTTTAAATGACATATAATTTATTCAAAACCTTGAGGTGAATCACGTCGCCTATAGTACAGCATGAGGTGAGAGTTTCCTATTCGCAAGGGGGGATTGCGCCTCTGACCGTGTGTTTTGCTCAGCTCGTAGAAAAAGCATGTCCTGGCCGACCGGAGGGATCAAATGTGCGTGTCCAAGCAGGTGCTATTCCCTGAATGTCTTATGACCTGAACCAACAGCTTAGCTGGGGCGATAAAGTCTTAAGAGAACGGTTCAAGGGGCCCGAGGCTTTCGATAGGCCTATAATTAGGCCGCAGTGACCAGTTACCAGAATAACAAGCCTTGAGTACCATTTCTCAGAGGATTATATTGCAGCACCTATTTCGAAGCTGCATCGTGGAAAGAAAGTGAATGAGATCACAACTTGGTGTCATGTGAGATGACATAAGGTGCGTGATCGAGGTGTTCAATGACTTGTTCAAAGTTGTTTGGGAACACACGCACGACTATAGAATTGTCCCTGAGCCTGTCGCTGGAAAAATTTACTAAGCACATTACTCAACCAGGATCATCCGTGGCGACTTCCTTGGTGGACGGAAAGGCCATCGAAAAGTGAGTATCATTGCACCTCTGCGACCTGGGATTAATTCACGGCGTAACGACATCCAAGGCATGTCGTGCTCCTTCAGATCCACGGAAAAGAGTTTCAGATGCGCCCCTCTCCTATTAACGGACAGTTAGACCATTTTTGTCATTAAGAATGGTGTTCTGAGTGAAGTAGCGGAAGAGGGTGGGCCATCGATCTTTTGGACCGGATGGAAATATCGAAAAGTCTGAAAGCAAGGTTCAAGTGCCGCTACAAATGTCTATTCTCTACCCTCATTTATAATAGGGTGAATCCCCTGATCGAGCAAGCGAGCCGGCTTTGGGATGAACGTAAACGCAAAGGCAGTTGAGGATGGTGAACAAGAACTTCCTCGGACGCTTCCTCTCGTGCGCTCGAAGGTTCGCTAAAATCTACTGCATGCTACCTTTCTCTCATGCATCTCTATTCACTAGGCAGACACAACCTGCGTCGCTGTGACATCGGGGTCCTCGTGACAATAGCGCTCGCAATTTCTCAACTATCTCGTTCACCCTTAATCTTCACTTATCCGAGTCATGGCGCCACACTGATTTCTATCATTTACGTTAATTTACGTCGGTAATACCATTTTCTCTTCCGGTGCTGGTTGTTGTGACCTCAGCGTCGTCGCCAGTACTTACTTGCTGCGAGCTAAGGTGCTTGTATATGGTCTTGTGCAGTATACATGCTGAAAAATCAGGCTACGATCGGTGGGCCTCTAGCATGACATTTCTTACTCTGTGGCGCCTAATCAGTGACCTTGCTGTGAAATCATCTGGCCTCGAAGAAGGAACATCATCGACAGTCGCACATGGTGACCCGTCATGAACGCATATACCATCGTCGGACGATGGAGACGCCTCGGTCGGTCGTGCTTCTCGGGAAAGCCCCATCACCCAGAGACGAGCGACTTGATAATATCCAGCTCGGAGCATTCGTACATAGCACGCGAGTTCGTGGATCGTAGCGAGCGGCATTTGTGGCTGCGGTACGTAGGCAAGGACTGGGTATGTGTGTGAGAGCTCTAAGCTCTGCGCCATGATTCTTCGCCATCATTGCACGCCCTCCTCTTGATATTGCGGCGGTGCAAGTGGATACTACAGTCCCTCCCTCAGTCCTCCCTCCCTCCTCAGCATGCGCACGAAACCCTCAGCCCCCCCGTTGTTGCTCGATGCTGATGCCGACATCACGCTCCACGCCGTCGAGAGGACGCTCCGTGTGCTATGTCCAGCATGAAAAATCGGGCTACATGCGAGCACACGTCTTCTGACTTGCATGCTTGTACTAATGAGTATGCGAGTCGAATCGGGCAGCGAAGCGGGGGGCTGGGTTGTATGTGTCTATGAGGAGGCTTCGACGCTATCTGTGGCATCGTGTAACGTAATAGCATTACTCGCTGGCATTCCTTCCGTGCAGCTCGGGTTATTGAAGGTGGTGAGAGGAGGGGGCGGGTGCTTCTTTTAACGTGAATATTGTGTTGGAGATGTGCGGTTCACGTCATTGAAGGCTCGAGTGACATATGTGAGTACCCAGTTGTCTTTTTGGCGGTGGTGTTTCTTGGGTCATTCGTAAAGCGGTATGCCGAATACGGCTTGTGTAATGGAAGAGCACCGGTGTGCACATACATCTGCTACTGTGTACAGAATAACGGAACGTCAATCAACATCTTCGCGTGGGTGGTGTGGTGTCGGACTGACCGCATACGTACGAACCTTCGTACAATGGATATGCACGCCATCTCGAGGTGAAGTTCCTTCGTTCCGTTCGGGGGGGCATCTGTGAGAATGCGACATTGGGCACAGATGTACACAGAGGCTGTCGGAGGCGTTAAGCTCGTTTCGGTTCCTGGGTCATTACGAGATGGAAGTTCGTCGTCGCGAGACGCTAGCGTGGATTCTGAGCTTGTTTGATAGAACTAACGAGAGGGTGGGGAAACGTACCCTCCGAATGGATTGCGTTCGTGCCCCCGCGAGATTCTACGACCCAAATACAAACGATCTGCGATTCGATGAGAGGGAATGGAAGTGTCGCAGCGGGTATCATGAAATGATAAGGTGCAGCTCGACGTGTGCACATTGGGATGCTCTTCGTCCTAGCTTCAGAGTCGGGGCACACAGCGTGACTAAAACAAAGTGAGATTAAAAAAAAAATGTGGGTGCAAGGGCGTACCGTCAAACTGCCTTGCCACATATCATACCGCGGGACAACCTAGAGAGGGCACGCGTGGGGCGAGGAATGGGAACGAACATACCACAAGTTGCCTGATTACTTCCCGACACATCCGACACAAAACCCGCAGGGCAGAACGGCGATCACGGGCTGCACGGCCATTACTCGAGTTGGGTCAGGTGATCTGAGGTCCGACAGGGCCACTGCAAGGGGCAAGGGGTGATCGGGGTCCTTGGCGTCATAAACACTCAATTTCATGCTGTTCTCCCAACTCCACCATCGTTCTTCTTCTCATACCCCACGTTCCTTTCTATAATTCCCCTAATCACACTTTGGACTAATACAATGCTGTCGCTTCCGTTGCTGGCCCTCGTGGCCTCAACGTCGTCTCCAGCTCTTGCTGCGAGCGCAGGCTCGTTCGCGGATGCAGGAAACACTCTTGTCAGTGCGATGATGGTCAGTAGCAGCCTCCTTGGATACCGAACTTTTAGCCAAGAGCTAACGCATTGCAGATGTTTCTGGGCAACGAAGAAAAAGTATACATACTAGACAAAGCAGAGGGGAATGCCGCTACCGTCAATGGCCATCCAGCGTGGGGTTCAGTTTGGTACGTCTGCCCCCGTGCCTTGCGCTATGAACCCATCTGACGCGCAGCAGGGACATTGCCTCGCACCAGGCGACCGTCATGGACGTGCGGACGAACGTCTTCTGTGCGTCAGGCATGCATCTACCAAACGGCTCGTATGTGACGTTCGGGGGAAACGGCGCAATCGGCCGCGGCGGCGAAATTGGCTCGCAGAGAAACCCATCGGGCAACGGCGCTTGGGATGCGGAATACCAAGATTTCGACGGCTCAAAGGCCATTCGGATACTCAACCCGTGCACCTCGTCTGACAGTTTTGCCGCGACAAAATGCCAGTGGTTCGACGACCCTGCCCTCATCTCGATGCAGAAACAGCGGTGGTACTCGACGGCCGAGGCTCTGGCGGACGGTTCCCTCGTGTTGATCGGCGGTTTCGTCAACGGTGGATACATAAACCGGAACTACCCCAACAGAGACCCTCAATTCGAGGGTGGAGCCGCCGAGAACACATTCGAGTTTTATCCAGCCAATGGACGTGGAGTCGAGGCCCTCAACTTTTTGATCAAGACCTCTGGCCTCAATGCTTACGCACACTCGTTCCTTCTCAACTCGGGCAAAATGCTGGTCCAAGCCAACGTCTCGACCAGTACGTCATTGTGTCCTCTTACCTTTCTACGCTAATTGGCAATTTAGTGATCTGGGACTACAATGCAAACGTTGAGACACCGCTTCCGGACATGCCGAACAACGTCGTCCGCGTCTACCCCGCCTCGGGCGCTGTCGCCATGCTCCCTCTCACCCCAGCAAACAACTGGAACCCTACTGTCCTTTTCTGCGGTGGTTCCGACATGCCCGATGAAGCATGGGGAAACTACGCCAACCCCGCCATCAACACGTGGAATTACCCAGCATCGAGGGATTGCCAAAGGCTCACGCCCGAACCTGCCGATGGGTCAGCCCCTGCCTATGAGCAGGACGACGACATGCTCGAGGGCAGGACGATGGGCCAATTCATCATCCTCCCCGACGGCAAGATGCTTGTCATCAATGGTGGCCTCAACGGCACAGCCGGCTATGCAACCAAGACAGGAGAGACGGAGCTTTATGGCGACATGCCCTTTGGCATGTCTCTCGCCTCAGGCCCCGTCGGTACACCCGCCCTCTATGACCCCAACGCACCCAAGGGCCAGCGGTGGTCGAACGCCGGCCTCGGAACATCGAACATCGCCCGCCTGTACCATTCATCTGCTATCCTCCTTCCTGACGCATCGATCCTCGTCGCTGGCTCCAACCCCAACGTCGATGTCAATACCAGCACTATCTTCCCCACCGAATACCGTGCCGAGATCTTCTACCCCCCCTATTTCAGCGCGGCGTCACGACCTGCGCCAACAGGAGTCCCCAAGACAATCTCATATGGCGGCGACCCCTTCGATCTCACCATTCCCAGCACTTCGTACACTGGCTCTGCGAATGCAGCGGCCGGCAACACCACCGTCGTCCTCTTGCGCGGCGGGTTCACAACACACGCTATGAACATGGGCCAGCGCTACGTGCAGCTCAACAACACCTTCACAGTGAAGAGCGACGGCTCGATCACGCTGCACGTCGCGCAGGCGCCGAACCCGAACATCTTGCAGCCCGGGCCCGCACTTCTCTTCGTCACCGTCAATGGCGTCCCCTCCAACGGCACCATGGTCATCGTCGGTACCGGCGCGATGGGTAAGCAACCGATAGCAGCGCCGAGCGAGCTCCCGGCGAGCGTCACCCTCGCCAGCGCGGAGGGCACCGGCGCGGGCGGGTCATCCCATAACAACTCACAGGGCAACCAGGATAACGGAGCGGGGGGATCGCGGACGGGCGCGATCGTGGGTGGTGTGGTGGGTGCGATTGCGGTGATTGGTCTTCTGGGTGCGCTTCTTGGTTTCTTGCTCGCCCGACGCCGACGCCGCGGTGCCGCTGCTGCTGCTCCATCAACCTCGTACGCAATGACGGGAGGGGGGGTGGGTATGGGCGCTGCGGGCTTCGGCGCGGTGGCGGGCTCCCGCGGCTTGAGGAGTTCTGACTCGAGCGCTTTTGTTCCGTTACAGCATGGTAATCAGAGCGATGTGTGGAATGGGAGTACTGCGGATTTGGGTGTGCCGTATAGGGATGAGGATGGGAGGATGGCGAGCATCGACTCGGGGTGGGACCCGTATGCGCCGAATCCGAACGCGAACGCGAACTTGAACTCGAACTCGAATGCGCCATCGCCGAGGGTGATGACGCCCCTCCAGAATCGGTATTAGTGGAGATGAGTACTGTTGTTTTTTTGTTCTTTCTCTTTCTTTCTATCAACGGACCATCGTTGCTGTTTCTTGTCATGACACTTTACGCCTCTCTCTCTCCGACCCCCGACGCGACGGAGCCATCCTATACCCACATACGCACCTCCATCATCATCATCATCATCATCATCATCATCCCTCTCATCCATTACCTTACATACACAACGGACAAGCATGCTTCATATCGCTCCCTCCCCCCACCCCACCCCTCCTTCAACCTTACCTACCGCAGAGACGCCGGACATTATAATACTACAGACATTCGGACTGGTAGACACTTGTTTATTTTCCTTTTTTCTTCTTTTTGATTGCATCCGATCGTCGATGAACACGCTCATTATTCCCCCTCCAGCCAACTTTGGGTTGGCAGACGGCCCGTTTTCTCCGCTTTCGATCGTGCAACGCGCCCTTCGCCTGGGAGAGAAGTCGCACTCGCACTCGCAACTACTGTGCGATATTCGTGCACCCCCTCTTGGAAACTCACTCTCCTCCGTTGCTGTGGGGGTCTCTTGCACGTGCGCTGGAGAGACTCCTACTCGCGCCCCGGGATGATCGTACGTACTGCTACAGTTACTTACCGTTGATGAGGGTTTGGAGGATCCAGTTTTATCTGAGTTATCAGTCATGTATTGTGAAGGCGTGCTTGCAATCAATTTATTAGCGCGATGATACATTGAAATACTCACATTGTTCTTGGGTGTACTGAGTTGAACAAAACGCTAAAGTGGGCCCTCAATTTTGCAACAATATGTACAGTGTTGCTCAGGCTCCGTCTGTAGCGTGTGTCAACATGATCGTTGCTCTCTCTGTTCGTGGTATCGTTTGACTCGGCAATGGTTTTACATGGCTGAAAGAGACAAGTCATAATAAGCGACGTGTCCGTTGAATTTTGGTTAATCCCTTCGTAGACTGACCATAGTACACCAGTGGCAAGAGGTTGAATGGCAGCTGGTATAATTTCCTTGCCAACTTGCGTTATGGCTCGTCTGAACGAGATTGTCGCGAGCATAGTGGCGATGGGTGATCCAAAGGACTTTCCTCGGCTAAATACCGTCCAGGGCATTTCCTAGCAGCCAATTATGTCAATAATGATGTATGGTGATGAGCGCGCGAATATATACACTCTCTCATCCAAGAAGCTCGGTTCCTTGCTCTAAATCTTATTTCGAAGCACGAGGATAGCTTTAGCTTACTATTACGGTAATATAGTATTTCGTTTTGCGGTCCAAATTTGTCTCGACTTACAAACCATCCACAGGTTCTCAACGTCACTTATAACCAGCATCATTTATGAACATCGGATATCATCCTCTGCAGATCCGTACTTGGAATTTGCGGCAAACTACTTTCGCACAATAATCGAGTCTGGCCTGATGGGAGGTACACCAGTTGTCTTGTTCCCAATTCCTGCGTATACTGCTTCAATGAAACAATTCCTTGCCTACACGCGCTCTTTAGTCCGATACTTCCCATAGTGGTTCCCAGGAACTTATTACACGACAGTGGCGCGCAGAGCGTCAAAGCATTTCGAGCAACTTGTCGAATATCCCTTCAAACAAGTCATGAAGGAGATGGTACCTAACACTACTCGAAGTTCGACCGGAGAAATCACATCGCTGACGTTCAATTGTCATCTTCTGCAGGCTGAAGGAACCGTCATTTGTCGCTCATCACTTGGAAGGTTTGTTCGAAGAGAGTTACGAGAACAATACATACCACATGAAACAGATTCAGTTGGCGGCTGCAGTTGCTTACCTTGATGGCGCGGAAACTGTGAGAATTACCTTTGGCTTTGTGCAATTGGAGGTAGGCAACTGACTTTGGCTTGTTTTAAGACATCATCAACTCTTTCGTTTTTCCTCTTGGCGATGGTGCTCTATCCCGAGTGTCAGAGAATGGCTCAGGAGGAGCTTGATGCAATCATTTGCCTGGACCGTCTGCCGGAATTTGGCGATCAAGAGAATCTTCCTTGCCTGGAATGTGTCTTGCAAGAGGTAATAAGGTATTTGCGTCTTCTTCCTTCGAATCAATAAAATCCGTCAAATACCATGCGTGGCAAAGATGGAAGTCCCCGACACCAACAGGCTGCTACCTTTTCCTTCTATTATTTCTCGCTGGTGAACTCACACGCCACCAGGTGTACCCCGGAGGGCGCAGGAGGAAGATGTATTCAATGGAATGTTTATTCCGAAAGGTGCCACCATCATCGCTAACTTCAGGTATCCCGTTTATTTTGCATCTACAGAATCTGTGACTTACTCAGCGGTTAGAGCAATGACCCTCGGTGAGTCGATCTATAAAGATGCATCCACTTTTGATCCTTCTCGTTTTCTTCCGCCACCGCTAGGCCGGGACGAACCGCACAGCACCGGGCTCTTTGGCTTTGGAAGAAGATGAGAATGTAGATACACCCGGTCATCACCATATGTCATTGTTGGAATAATTGGCTGCTAGGAAATGCCCTGGACGGTATTTACCCGAGGACAGTCTTTGGATAACCATTGCCACTATGGTCGCGACAATTTCGTTCAAACGAGCCATAACGCAAGATGGAAAGGAAATTATACCAGATGCAATCCCTATTACCACTGGCGTATGTCAGTTTACGAAAGAATCAACCAACTTGGACGGAAAGGCCGCTTACTACTTGTTTCATTCAGCCATGCAAAACCATTCCCAAGTCAAATTACACCACGAATAGAGAGAGCAGGGATCACATTGACACAGGTTACAAACGGAGCCTGAGCGACACCGCATGCATACATTAAACTTGAGGTTCCCTTGATGTGTAGTGGAGAGTGTCATGTTCAACTCAGTATATCAAGACCAATTTATGACAATTGTCTGTATCGCATGAAAATACTTCAATGTGTGTGGAAAGGAGCGGGAGGATGTTCAGAGGCTATATTTTCAGATACTTCTATTATCACCCGCTAAGTTTCATTGCAAGCACGCTTCGAGGATGGCGAAAATCCTAACCCTAGATAACTCGATAACTCCTCCGAATCCTCATCCATAGTATTGTAGCAGTACCATCCTGCAGCGGGAGTACAGTCTTTCCGGTGCATGTGCAAGAGCCCTCTGGGCGGGGGAGGTGCGTTTCCACGGGTGCCTACATACCGCACAGAAGTTACGAAGTATACAAGGCGTGTTGCAATCGAGAGCATAGAAACGGCCGTCAGTTAATCCGAAGCTGTAGTGATTTATTGATGATGCAACCCAGAAAAAGTATCCATCAGCCCGAATGTCTGTAATATATGTTCATCTGCGACGCTATGATGGCAATCAGAGAAGCTTGGGCTCGATTTATAGATAGGAGAGACCGATGAATCCAGAGCCTAAGATCATGGCGTCATATACAGGATAGCGGCTCGCGATCGCCACCAATCATTGACGGGGGGAGGGGGAGGGGGGAAGTAGTCCCCGGTAGTCGGCCTTATAACAGATAACAATCGATCTGTGCATAAAAGGAGGAGATTGTGAAATGTGAAACGATAAGGGTACTCGGGCGAGTCAATACCTGTCAATACAGAGAATCAGACAGCAAAGGAAGGCGGTCCGAACCGCTCTAAGTAGAAGCAATGTAGAAGAAGGAGCGCTCCTGGGCTAGAAATTGGTCAAGATGAAATTTGGAGGAAACTCGTAAAGTTCGGCAAAAGGATCGACAAGAGGGTAAAGCTGTGCAGTGATTTGGGTCCTTGTGGGATGCCAATAAACGCACTCTGACACCATCTTCTTCACCCACATTTCTTGTCCTCATTGAGCCACATTCATTTCTACGATTCCCGCTCATATACGACAGTAGTCCAGCTATCCACTCTTTTATTCCCGGCCCCTGTTGTCCCAGCATCATTCCCAGTACTTTCTGCAAATGCAGGCTCATTTATGGATAGAGGAAACATTCTTCTTAGGATGATAATGAGTAGCAGTCCTGGGAAGAAGTACTGCGAGCCAAGGAGGTTACATATGTTCTTGACGCACAGGTGAATGCTGCTACGGTCCGAGTCGGTGAGAATCCTGCATGGGATTCAGTCTATGAAGAGTCTAATCAGTAAAATCATCTGACCCTCAGCAGGAACATCGAGAGTCGCATCAAGTGGTCAATGGAGCCATCTATTAACGTTTGTGATAGAAACGGCGTGGGCGGTCGTGACAGGGATATTGGCTCTCAAAGAAACCCATCACCGATCGGGCAACGGCGCTGGTACGCGGATTACTAAGATTTCGACAGCTCAGAAGGCGATTAGGATACTGAACTTATGCCCCTCGTCCACAGTTCCGCCCAGACCAAATGCCCAGTGGTTCGACAACCCCGCTCTCTCGATGCAACAATCGGCATTTGTGTAGATGAGTCATGTGCTTTTCGCTTTTTTTTCTTCTCTCCTCGTTCGGTACCATGAGCTTTATCGCATGTATTTGCTTTTTTTTCTTATGCCACTTCACGCTTCTTTCGAACTGCTCTTTCCAGAGTCATCCAGATATACATACGTACCTCCATCCTCATCCTCCTCTCTCTTCTCCGTTGCCTTAGATGACATACAAGCATGCTTCATATCCCCTTTCAACCTTGCACAGAACATCACAAACGGAGATCTAATATTGCAGATAATCGGACTGGTAGACAATTTTTACTGCAGCATTGATGAACACGCTCTTTATCTCAGCTTCAGGTTGACGACCGTGTCTCCGCTCTCGATCGCAACGTTCATTGTATTTGCTGTGCGATATGTATGCTTCCTTGGAAATGATCCTCCGCCCATGTGGGCTCTCGCACCTGCTGATGTGGCAGGATCTTCCCACCCCATGAAGCACCCACCGTATCTCGCCGATCTGACAGTTGTGTTCTAGGACGTCTGCGTACATGTCCAGTTCTAAGGCTACACCCAGGTTCAGGATAGCTGTGTGGTGCGTTCCAATGACCTTCCCCAACGTGTAGATCAAGTAGGCTGATGTTGCTTGGTGCCTTGCAGCGGTGGAGGAGTGGGAGGGCTCACTTTCGCTGTCGCGATGTCGCGTTATCCAGATGTTGAGATCGAGGTCTTCGAGGCAACCAGTGAATTTTCCCCTATTGGTGCTGGTATCGGTATTTGGCCTCGTGTCTGGAAGGCCTTGGTTGCGATTGGGCTTGAGGATCTTGCAACCTATGCATCGACGCCACCAAGCGACGAGCCTAGTAAGATCATGCATGCAATCCATTTCAAGCTGATGTTAGAGACTGGTGTTTCCAACAGCGTGCACCCTCGAGCTGCGGAAGAGCGATGAGGCAAATGGCTATGCCTTCTGTCAGATTATCACGAAAGGCCAGCATCATCGTTCCTTCATCCATCACACGGACTGCTGTGTGCTGTCAACTGATTTACTTCAGGTAGCCTTCTCTTTTTCCATCGGGCCGATTTCCATTCAGCGCTAGTAAAACACCTCTCTCCTTCTTGCCGGATTCAATATGCTAAGAAACTTCGGTCTTACACGACGCGCTTGGAGTCTGGTGAAACAGAAATAACCTTCGAGGATGGGTCGACGTCAAAATGCGACCTCCTTGTCGGTGCGGATGGTATTAAATCGGCTGTTAGACGAACCTTCCTTCAGGACCAGGCTCAAACAGCATCACTGGAAGGCCGCATGGCAGATGCTGATGATCTTCTCGCCGCAATACATCCTGTTTGGACTGGGACTGTTGCGTATAGATCCCTCGTTCCTGTGAGCAAATTACAGAACTACGTCGTCCATGATTACGGCACTCAGGTATTCCCCTTGATCCTCCTAATAAATGATAATTACTTGGGTAAAACTGACGGACTGACGCAATCCTCCAGTACCTTGGAAAAGGGTGGGTAAGCGGATTTTCAAATCAGCACCTTCCTACAAAATTCATGCTTTTGTTGCTTAGACCATCATTACCTACCCAATAGCCAAAGGAACTCTGGTCAATGTCGTCGCCAGTCACACAAACGACGGGTTGGCGGGGACTCGCTTCGAAGAACCTTGGATTGAAGATGTGGATAAGACTGAGTTTCTTGACAGTTTATCTCAATGGGAACCTTCTTTCGTCAAAATAATCCAGGTGCGATAACTCGCGGCAATCTATTACCGAGGCTCATCCTTCTGCTTTATTTGAAGAGTATCGACAAGGTTACCAGATGGGCCACCCATACTGTGAAGCCTCTAGGCTCTTTTGTATCTGACAGGGTTGCGTTATTGGGTGACGCCGTGAGCTCTTCGCTTCGGCACCTCTGCCATGACGACCTTCCATTTTTTTTTTTCACTGTTACTTATAGGCACACGCTATGGCTTCGCATCAGGGCTCTGGTGCAGGGCAAGCTATTGAAGTCTGTCTCGCCAATTCCTTTTTACCTCTCGACCTTCATTGATTATGACGGGTAATGGCAGGATAGCTGTGTTCTTGCTGAGCTTTTAGGTCACCGTCTAGCGGAGCGCGAAACATTACCGGACGTTCTCCGCATTTACGACACCCTTCGCCGACCTTTTGCAATGGATATTGCGCACAGATCCTACGAGAATGGGCGTTACCTCTCCATGACACATCCAGACTTTTTACCCGATGACTGCGACGTCGACACCCAAAAGAGATTTTTGCATGAATTAGGTGAAGTGATTCTCGATAAGTGGCAGTGGGCATGGACCACCTCTTTGGACGATATGGTGAAAGAAGGGGTTGCCATGCTCGAGGCTGTGGTTCCCGACAGCCGAGGTAGCTTCCCGGTCATATCGCTTATGGGCGCTTATCCTGACACATTTACTTGCCCGAGTAGGAAAATTGAGCCTACAACATGGAAGCCCAAGTTGAGTGCTGGGTATCCAGAGATATTGTTAAGACCTACGTACAGAATTTGAAATCATTGGTTGTCCTCATCTAGATAATCTCCGCCATAGCTTGTAATGAGTAACCTGACATATGGCCAAGCCCAGTTGTCCAAAGACACGTGTTCCTTATCTGGCTACTTTCGTTCTTGGTGATATATTCGTAAAAGATCGAGAAACCGGGGTCCAAAGAACACCTTCAAGCAGCTTTCAGTGATCTACCCGTATCTACTGCGCGGCCAGGCACAATGCCGACTCTGAACATTGACAAGGGTTCGCAACAGGTGCTTACACTGGCGGCTGAATCATACAGCCCCCAATGAAGGCCCAATCTAGTGACTGTCCAAGTTAGCTGCCTGTTGACTGTGGTGTGTATATAAATACTGTCAGCATCTGTCCGCTTTCCATGCCTTCCTCACGAGTTTATTGTTCTTGGAGGCGTGCGTTTTCGTGGCTGTTTCGGGTCGTTTGCTAACTTTTGGTTGGTGTAGGTAACATGCGTTTGCACACCCTATTATTTTGCCTCGTTGTATACGCTCCTACTACTCTGGGTGTCAACTTCAATCAATGTCTCGAAAACCTTCACAACGGGGATCCCGGTCAACTTGGCGGCACTGACAATCACGGTCGACAAGTGCCTATTTTCAATGCAACCGCAATAACTTATGAACTTTGCACTCAAGCGTGCGGGCCAGGATCTGAGCCATTTCAATGGTCTGTCTTTTCCCAGCAGTTTAGTTCCTGGTTATTGCCATGGCTAGCTCTCGTTTCTCAGCTGCCATTTGGTAGCGAAGACAAGCTTGATAACCTCATTTCAATGCTTTTGACAGTCGGCTCGCCAACATTAGCAGCGTATTCGTTGACGCTTACTGTTCTCAATGGACGTTGGATTGCTCGACGCTTCTCCTCCTACACCTTTCCCAATACTCGTGAGGCAGTTCGAATCCTCAGCAGCCTTCAACAATCTCCATTGCAAATTAACACTCGTCACTCTCTTCTCGCATCCCTTATTGTTCTCCCTTCCAACGACGATTGGTGGAGA
Source organism: Tephrocybe sp. NHM501043 (assembly GCA_018855915.1). Lineage (NCBI taxonomy): Eukaryota > Fungi > Basidiomycota > Agaricomycetes > Agaricales > Lyophyllaceae > Tephrocybe > Tephrocybe sp. NHM501043. The sequence continues at coordinate 15,575 of JABCKO010015909.1, forward strand.
GAGCTTGTAGTCTGGCTCGATTACACTCATTCGTGGTCGATTTCGGCGGTAACTTCTATTGCTTGGGTCATCATTGCGTATGTTTTCACCGTGATCGATTCGTTCATCGGGGACATTACAGCATCAATCAACGCAAACGGTCAGGGTGTTGGCTCACTTTGGATATGGTTGTTGCCCGTCGTCATTGGGTGGCTTCAAATTTCTCCAAAATGCAGCACAACACGCTTGTACCAAGCAATGAAGCGTGCCAACAACATAGCCTATATTGCTACACCTTTCGGCACTCAGGTTCTTGCAAGCTCCTTGTCTGACGAGCAGGCCATTACTCTCCGGCAGGGAGTCGATGACGCGTTGTATCATGACGAGAACTGCACAATTCCAATATACAACTACGCTCGCTTTCTCCCGTGGGTCCAAGCTGTGGAGGATGTATCGGACGCATTTCGTGCCGCCTCAGAACGCGCACACTTTCATCGTCCCGTCAATCCCGAAATAATATGGCAAAAAGAAGAGAGGTATCCGAATGGTGTTAATCCTAGAAACAGAATCGGAACCCGTGTTCAGGTTGAGGAGTATTGTCTCCCTCTGGGAGAAAGACCGCCACAACGTAGAAACGTTTGGGGGCCAAACGTCTTCTCCCGTACCATCGTGGCATCTTTAATCGCGCTTTCCCTCCAATGGGGTACAGCTGGGGCTGCAATGGTTGTCGTTTGGTTCACACCGACCACAGGAAAGTTTGTTAGAACACTATTTCAATTATCAACAGCTTAACCTTCTCATATCACAGGCCTCGGCTGCCGTTCCGGAGCTTATCTTCTGTACAGCTCTGTCTCGACGGTTGTGTGGATGTTACTACTCATTTCTAGCTTCCTTGCGCACTATGTCTCTACGACACCCTCCATCAGCGTCAAGACAACCCTCGCTAGGTGGATGTCTATTACTTTTCGTCGCTTAGGAAAAACTCTTGCAGCTTTCAACGCAGCTTGGATTATCGTCACCTGTCTTTTCCAGTTCAGCAACTTTTTCGACAGGTGCTACTGTAATGGCAGTGTTTTAGGTCAAGGAAGCAAATCTTTCGTTGTAATTACGTTCAATGACGATGACAAAGCAAGCATGAGGGGCCCTTGGATTGGGGGAGTTGTGCTAGCGGCGGGAACTTCGGCACTTTTTGTGCTGTTCGTAAACCTTTTCATCGACCCTCAACTACCTGAATAGGTGAAATTTTATCAACAACTAATAATACATAGATTTAAGTATGGCCAATAACCGTTCTAACCTATCCATCAGCATTGTGATTCTGACTAGACAATAAACTTTTTTTAATCTAGTAAAACATGGTCTGACCATCACTTAAGGAATATTGGCAAGTGACTGTGCTGATCACCGAGCTTCAAGATTCAATATACGAGTCCAAGGGATCGAGTTGTGAGGGTCAGCAAAGGAAGTAAGAGCTACATCGCTAAGTAGGAGATCGAACACGCGTTGGAGTCCAAGTCCATCAACGCGTTGTTTGGCTGTGATTGAAGCACCGCCACGTGCACACTTCATGTTTTGGTTCGCTTCTGAGGGTCTACATCAAAACAGCTTCGAAGAACCTTATGCGATGCGATTTTGGCCTTACATGCGCCCAGTCCCGCCATTCAGAAGACTCAACTACGCAGCTCTCAACATCAGTGATGATACATCTGTCCCAGGTGACGAGTTCCAAGACCAGGCTCAAACAGCATCCACCGCAATATCACTGGTGGGACTTTGTCTGGTCCTGGTGCCCCGATGAGCGAATGATTGAATTACACCACCATGATTATGACTCTTAGGTATTCCTTGCGACAGTCTCCAAATCTGGGTTTGCCTGACGTGATCTTCCGGTAACTAGGAGAGGAGTGGTCAAGTATGCCAACCGAATATGCTTATTCAATGGATGTTCTTCTCTGTAGGTTATCATCAGTTTCAATGAATAAAGGAACTCTTGCCGATTTTCATTCCTATCTGAAATGACCGCTCTCCTAGATGGTTCAACAATCCTACGTGACGATTCACACGGTGACAAGCAAGGGAGGTGTTTAAGTGGCAAACGAGCTTCTTGGTTAATGATGTTGCCCATGTTCTCTGATCTCGTTCTACTTGACCGGTTGACCCCCCTGTTATCACGCCATGAAACACAGCCAAAACACAGCATCCGGAAAAAACCAACACTGTTCGAATGACTTCGAAATATGATCTCCAACTTGGCAGGTACTATTGTATAGGTTGTTGACGTGAGAGTGCTTGAAACGCACATTGTATCCCAGTCTCCAATTGGAATGTACACACGCATATTCAAAGTATCACTGGGTTTAGTGAGTGATCCGTTTAACATCCTGGTATTTAAATAGCTTCAGAGACATACTTTCCACCTTCATGGGTCCTTGTCAATTTCTCGGCATCCGGAGGCGTACGTACAGTTTCGTGGCCGACTGGTATTCTTTGCTAACCCTTGTCCTGTGTAGGGCACACGCATCTAGATATTGTCTTACTTCTTATCGTCTATTTGCCTGCCGCCCTGGGTGTCAACTTCAATCAATGCCTCGAAAACCTTCACAACGGGGATTCCAGTCAACTTGGTGGTACTGACAATCACGGCCAACAAGTGCCTATTTTCAATGCAACCGCAATAGCTTATGAACTTTGCACTCAAGCGTGCGGGCCAGGACCTGAGCCGTTTCAATGGTCTGTCTTTTCCCAAGAGTTTAGTTCCTGGTTATTACCATGGCTAGCTCTCGTTTCTCAGCTGCCATTTGGTAGTGAAGACAGACTTGATAACCTCATTTCAATGCTTTTGACAGTCGGCTCGCCAACATTAGCAGCGTATTCGTTGACGCTTACTGTTCTCAATGGACGTTGGATTGCTCGACGCTTCTCCTCCTACACCTTTCCCAATACTCGTGAGGCAGTTCGAATCCTCAGCAGCCTTCAACAATCTCCATTGCAAATTAACACTCGTCATTCCCTTCTTGCATCCCTCATTGTTCTCCCTTCCAACGACGAATGGTGGAGAGAGCTTGTGGAATGGCTTGATTACACACACTCATGGTCGATTTCGGCGGTAACCTCTATTGCTTGGGTCATCATTGCGTATATTTTTACGGTCATCGACTCTTTCATTGGGGACATAACGGTGTCAATCAATGCGAACGGCCAGGGGGTAGGCTCGCTGTGGATATGGCTGCTTCCTATCGTCATTGGGTGGCTTCAAATTTCTCCAAAATGCAGCACAACACGTTTGTACCAAGCAATGAAGCGTGCCAACAACATAGCCTATGTTGCTACACCATTCGGCACTCAGGTTCTTGCAAGCTCCTCATCTGGCGAGTATGCAAGCTCCTCATCTGGCGAGCATGCAAACTCCTCATCTGGCGAGCATGCAAACTCCTCATCTGGCCAATATGCAAGCTCCTCATCTGGCCAGCATGCAATCTCCCTCAGGCAGGGAGTCGAAGACCCGCTGTACGACGATGAGAACTGCACTATCCCAATATACAATTATGCTCGCTTTCTGCCATGGGTGCAGGCTGTGGAAGACGTATCTGACGCGTTTCGTGCAGCGTCAGGACGTGCACGTCGTCGTATTCCCGTGAACCCTGACGTTATATGGCAGAAGGGAGAGAGATATCCGAACAACCTTCATCCTGAAAACAGGATTGGTACCCGTCATCAGGTCGAGGAGTACTGCCTCCCCTTCGAAGAGTCGCCATCGCCATACCACAGGACGGGTTGGGGCCCAAATGTCTTCTCTCGTATTATGCTAGCATCTTTCATGGCGCTCTTGCTGCAATGGGGTACGGCAGGGGCTGCCATGGTTGTCGTTTGGTTCACTCCCACTACAGGTATTTGAGATAGCTGAATGTGTGAACAACTGTTGATGCTATCTATCAGGTCTTGGTTGCCGCTCGGGATCCTACCTCCTATATGGCTCTGTTTCGACAGCCGTGTGGATGCTACTCCTCATTTCTAGCTTCCTCACCCACTATGTATCTACGACACCTCATCTCAGCCTCAAAACAACCCTCGCTAGGCGACTGGCTCTCTTATTACGACGCCTGGGCAAGGTCCTCGCTGCTCTCAATGCAGCCTGGATTGTCGTCACCTGCCTCTTCCAATTCAGTAACTTTTTTGACAGGTGCTACTGCAACAGCAGTGTTTTAGGTAGAGGAGTCAAATCCTGGGATGTGATCGCTTTCGGCCCAGAAGACGTGACGAATATGAAGGCTGCTTGGATTGGGGGAGTTGCGCTTGCGGCAGGAAGTGCAGCATGTGTTGTATTCTTTGTGAACCTTTTCATTGACCCGCAGATGCCTGAATCGTCGGCCTGAGTGTATTTCACCCATTAATAATTATTGTACAATTGTTGTGAACATCACAAAGTTCGGTGAATGATAAGCATTGAAAAAATTTAATTCTACCGAGAAGAATGATTAGCACTACCATAATTTCGTTGCCATGTTAGACGTCTGGTTTTGAGAGGGATATACTCATCCGCCTCTTTTACGAACCATTCGTCATCCTGATCCTCGACCGCATCATCATATCGCTCTTCGACAATCCCAAGTGCCATGTCCTCCTCTTGCCAATGGCCTAGTCCAATGTCGCATACTCGGAAACGAAGAGTTGCTGGCACAAAAAGAAGTAGCTTTCTGTATAACGCAGGAAAGTGCAACATGGCACTTAGCTGTTTAATATGCGATACTAAAAGATGTCTCCTTTGCGGGGCTGCAAGGAGGATAACGATGATGATGAAAACTACCCTGTAGAACCTTGAGTATCAAAATAAGAAGACTTCTTTCGTCCCTCAGGCTCACCCAGCTGAAAAAAGGATGAAGCCTGTCCACCGTCGCGAGACCGGTGAAATCTTTGGGCCAAACAACTCTTGCTTGCCTTCATTCAAATCGGTATCGTCGGATATCGGTGATCTTTCTCCAACTTCGGTGTCTCGAATCTCGGGAGTAGCAAGAGCAAAAGAATCAGGTTCCTGTATCTGACTCAGGATTGGACATGCATGTTTCGTCATCCAGGTGAATGAATGGATTCCATGTAAGTCTCCCGCAAATACTGGTTGTCCTGGCTACAGGAAGTCGTTGTCAGTGGCGGTATGCATAAACAAAGTTTAAATGTATTTCACCTCCTTGGAAGTAAGATCACAAAAGAAGTTAATCGATGCACGGTGAGGCCTTCCGTTCTGGGTTCCTCCATCTAGAGACAAACTGAGATGGGAAATCTTGGGAGTTGCTTGAAAGGATTTAGTAGGAGTAAGATACAAACTTTAATCAACATCGACCTTACGTGGTGATTTTCCGAGTAACGACACAACAGGGCTCGTGGCCTCGAAGTTCCATGATGCTTGTAGCGGCCTATCTGCGATGGGCGTGGAAGTTATCCATACTTCGGCCTCGTGCTCTAAATTACGGAAACCTCGTGTTTCTGGGCATGGTTATGAGATGATAGAGAAAGGCGTAAGTAGCTGGGATCCCCCACCACTCATGCATATCCAGGTGCCTTCGGGACACTAGTATTCGTAATGTCGATTCAAATCCAAATGAATTAGTTCAGATATGAACGGCTAATCACCTTCTGAAAGCCGGATGGTCGATCGAAAGTGAAGGTATACAACCGCCTCACAAACAAGGAGTCCTCTGCCTCCTGTGGTGACTGAACGATAACGTCAACCTCTGGAGCATCTCCCCTGAGCATTAGGCCGCATAAATTGTAGGCTTGCTGCCCGAATATGAGCCTACATCCAGTCGTGGTTACGTCAGGGTCCTCTAGACGTGCATCGCCAAGCGCATCAAGGAGAAAGATAGCTGTAATCAGGATTATCGAGCTAAAGGAAGTCATCGCGGGTCGTCCTAGGCAAGACTAGTGGAGTGAGTGGTGCTCAGAGACAACTTGGAGAACGAGGCAGATGGTGGGCCTCAAGGCCTTACCACCCTAAACGGAGCAAGGCACTGATCGAATGACGTCAAGAAATCCTAGGGCATTGGTGGTTGCTCCGCATCACCTAGTCCAATCAACAGCATTTGTCAACAGGGAATCGATGACGAAGGAAGGACAAAATGAATATCCAGAAAAACAAATGTGAACATTGAAAAGAGGCCAATGCATTTCCATTATTGTACAAAGGGACATATGGACTAACTGCTCATTTATGTACCTAAACGAGGGTCCTTTACCGGCATTGCATAGTCTCAGCATCTCGAAGAACATCTAAGAAAGTCGAAGGGAGTATACTGCGTCGGCTTGAGGCGGCAAAGTTTGATAAACTCCCCCATCCATCGACTCAGATGGAGCTATAGGCTAGCGCAGCGGCCAAGTGGATTCGGAGGCAGTGTATGGAGAGAGGTTTCTGGCGAGACAAGTGACAAGGATCACTGCTCGAAAACCATATACTTAGAAGTTAGTTTAGAAGTCATTTAGAGTTGGTTAATTCGTCTGTCGAACATGAACGAACTCACCTTCACGATTGGTCAGGTGACGCAGCGAAGTGCAAATAGTTGTAGATGCGGCTATGAACCAAGTCTATTCAGAATCCCGACATCAGCGAGCACATGTATGTACGCCGCAGAGCAGACAACGACATCTGACAGACCGAGATGAGGCAGTCGGCTGACTGTTCATGAAGTTCAAATCTATCCAAGTAAGTAGAGCTTTCGGTCAGCTGCTGAAGAGTTTTAGATAAAAGTTTCGGCAGCGCATCAACAGCGCACAGACAAGCCGACGTTGTCGGTCACGGTGTTCTCGGGACGGAGGCCGTGCGTGCGCCAATCTCGAGACAGCAATGCGCTAGCGAGGGCCGTCTGACAGGTTCTGATTATTACTCGGGGAAGTGGCAATGACGCACCTGCAAAATACATACTACATATGTAATATGTACATAGTTACTTATTCGCGATCGCCCAAACGACGGGCTAATGCGGCAGCGCGGGATCATTGCAGTTCGAAGCGAGGAAGGAGCCACTCAAGCCAAGGTCAATCAAAGCTAATAAGCGTGCCCCTGTCCTCCTGGGGGGGCGACATAAGTGGTCCGGGAAATCGAAGGGCGCAAAATTCGCCATTTGAACGGCGGTGGCGGCAGGCCTCCCTTCAGACATCCTTCTCAAGCGTCTGTCCTACCTCAGCGCTTGCCTCTGCATGATAGACTCTGTAATTTGATTTATACGGCACCGTCTGCCACATTTCCTCCGCCTTTGTGTTTCCCGAGGGTCTCAGCTTCTGAGTGATGTGATAAATGTCTGTCCTGCACGGGGTTATCAGTTCGGTCCATTTTCTATATCGTGAATCCCTCCACACAGAATTGCGGGGTCGGGGCTTACCTGAAACAACATCTCTGGATAACAATATCTGAACCCTGTGATTGCGGGACATGGTCAGCATCGCAAAACAAGCTGATTGTGCAGAAGATCCCTAGATTTTGCGCTGGCTTGGAGCATGTCGCCGTTTTCACCGGCCTGAGTGATGTGGCCCATCTCGAAAAATTTTGCCTCTTGGAGTCAGGTATCACCGAGGTGCGAGCTACTCTGAGCATCTTTCAAAGCGAAGGAAACGAGACGGCCAGGGATTGCGTTGGGCCCAATATCATTATGCCTGCCAAATTACGTGGTCCGTGGAGGAAATTTCAAACCACCAACTAGTTTTGGTTGAGGGCTTTTTCTTTGGACAAAGAAATGCCTCTTGAGCTGTGGCGAAATTTTTGAGCTCCAGATTTCACAAGGAGGCGAGGAACTAGGTCAGGTCAGGATATAACGGTTCGTCCAAATGGCAGTAGTAAAATGATCAATGAGATCAAGAAGACTGTTTTGATAACCATGAGTTTGGATGTGTATTGCCTTATTGGGGCGATTGAACTCTTCTCTTCCGCCACGGTGGCCTCCACGAGGCACGGACCGCCGATGGCCCTTTGGTGCTTCGAATTCTTATGGAAGTTCTGTGTGCTCGCGTGAATTGCGCCCTGGCGCCCACCAAATCCTTTAAGTATTAGTACCAAGGCTGCTTTCATTCTATCCATCCACCCGCCTTCGTCCCCATTCTCAATCTCCTCTACCATTTTCTCTTTAGCTGGCTCCAAGTACATCTTGACGATTCGTTAACGGCTGACAGACATCTTAATTGCTGTCGATGCTGCCCTCAATTCCTCTAACGGCTGGACTGGCCAGTCTTCTTGTCGCTCTTTTGATTTGGTTCCGGAAGCATAAAGTTTCCAGAGCATCTTTACCACCAGGCCCGAGGCCTGTCCCGTTGCTGGGCAATGTGAGAGACCTCACGGCTAAAGAACTGTGGTTGCCTGCGACCAAGTGGGCAAAACAATACGGTAAGAGCTAGGATCTCATCTTTGAAGATTGACGGCTAAGCATGCCCGGATTAACAGGGGACGTTGTGTATCTCCATGTGTTGGGACAGGGCTTGGTATTCTTGAATAGCCCAGAGGCAGCGTTTGAGTTGCTGGATAAGCGTGGTTCAATATACTCAGACAAGCCATCTCTGGTGATGGCGGGAGACCTGTGAGTACTAGCAGATCGAACGACCACAAATGGCTGACGGACAACGATCATAGATGTGGCTGCAAGAATATGGTACGTCTGCCATATTCGTAGATGATAGAGCCTTGTTTTGATCTCGGTTCTTGATAGGTCGCGTTCACCGGATATGGCGAGCAATCAAAGCGTCAGCGGAAGCTCATGCATAAGGCCTTTGGACTTTCGGCCATCCCGTCATACAATCCACTTGTTGAAAGCGAGACCCACGGCTTCCTTCGGCGGATAGTTGCTTCGCCCTCAAAATATGTTGCCCACACCCGACGGTATGCCGGCGCGCTTACGTTGAAAGTTGTATACGGCTACGAACCACTTGACCACGGGGATGAGTATCTCTCTATGGCCGAGGAGTGCGTCGACCTTCTTTCCAATGAGATCGCATCCGGTGGAGGTATCTGGCCGGTCGACATCTTCCCTTCACTTCAACATCTTCCCACGTGGGTTCCTGGTGCAGGGTTCAAAATTAAGGCGGCGAAGTGGAAAGCGAAGATGGAGGAGTGTGTGGATAAACCGTTTGAATATGTCAAGAACAGCATCGTAAGTTATCTAAATGTCACCCATGGTTTAGTTGTTCATCTATGTATCATAGAAATCGGGCTCCTTCAAGCCATCTTTCTGTTCAACCCTGCTTGAGAAAGACGAGAAGGAGCCATCAAAGGAACTAGAATTTGATCTCAAATGGGCTGCGAACTCCATGTACTCAGCCAGCATGGACACGGTGAGCTGGCTGTCATCTAATTTGGTAATGAGGCTCACGTCGTGGATCACATTTAGACTATGACGACCGTATCTCATTTCTTACTAGCTATGATGGCTCACCCAGAGGTGCTCGCCAAGGCTCAGAAAGAGATCGACTCTGTCGTGGGCTCGGATCGTCTTCCCACTTTCAGTGACCGACCAAAGTTGCCTTACAGTTTGTTGTTCTTTCCCCTTAATTATGGCCTCGCAGTGACGTAACTCCGTGTAGTGGAAGCTCTCATGAATGAGACTTGGCGTTGGGGTGCTCCTGTACCGCTAAGTAAGTCACGGTCATGACGTGCTTGGGCGTTTTGTTGACCCATAACTCCAGATCTACCTCACAGGCTGATGGAAGACGATATCTATAATGATATGTACATCCCTAAAGGTTCTCTGGTGAGTATCATACACATCTCGTAAGTGAATGGCATGCTCACGTACCCGGCATCTAGGTATTTGGTAACATCTGGTAAGATGATTGCTATTGTGCTGTGTTCGCCTTCCCTTACTTATGCTTGCCCTCAGGGCAATAACACGAGATGAACGCATCTACAAGAACGCTTCCGACTTCATTCCGGAGCGTTTCTTAGATAAAGTAGACCCTGCGACAGAACGCCGGAGAGATCCGCGAAACTATGTTTTCGGATTCGGTCGAAGGTGGGAAGGATATACAGGTGCTGGGTGGACTGATACTCAACGTTCATGATTACACAGGCAATGTCCGGGTCAGAATCTTGTCGAGTCCTCCATCTGGTTGCTTATGGCCTCCATGATCGCTACCCTCGACATCGCCAAAGCTGTTGACGCCTCGGGTAGGCGTGTCGAGCCCAAAGTTGACTTTGACAACCCCATTTTCAGGTTTGTTTGACGTTCCATCTTTTCTGATAAGATTTGACTGATCGATCACAAATTTTCCTTTTAAGAATACCGAAACCTTTCGAGTGTAGCATACGGCCACGTTCTGAACAAGCCTTGAGGCTAATTCAGCAGTCTGAAGCGAGCCTTTGATCTATCTACTATCATTATTGCACCTTCCATTTCTTTTAGTTATTAATTGCATGTCTCAATTCCTCTCACAATCAAGATGCCATTCAGCGCCAAACCCCGAGTCTTTCGCAATTTTCCCAAACTTAAACGGTCCCGGCGCCGACTGTACGAAATTCGAAGTTGTAAAAAACACACACGTCTTGTCATTGCCAGGTCACTATGATACTTGTTGTGCTGCATCACCTTCTTTTTACCCACCTGGAGCCACTATCACTTGTTTGCTGTTTTCATTATGATTTTTTTGTGGTGTTTCCAATGTTTGTGGTACAGGGTCATGTGTACTTTGGACCTATACACTCATATGAGCGCATGATGCATCAGTTAGGCAACTTCGTTTTTTGCCGTCTTTTCCCCGACTGATACCCACGCCTGGCCTGCTTTTGAAGAAGGCGATGATTCCGGCATCCGTGTTCTTGTTAACGTCAATCCCTCCTTTCAATAAAGCATGTCAATGACTCTGTTAGGAAAGCTATCTAGACCACTAAGTTTGACTTGACTTGGAAGCCAAGCCGTTCATCACTTTGCGGTGTGGCCGGCGGTCGGTAAAAGCCTGTATGCCCAATGAGAGGCCATAATCTAGCCGACTGGAACCCTTGTGAAAAGCTCCAATTGCGACCTCGACATGTCAAAAGTTCAATATAGGGTCCATACGCCGTGAGTTCCACCAAGTCCTGTCTGTGTGTCACTGATCTAGAAGGCCCCTAAAATTACGCTGCGCTTCTGAACAAAAAGGAGCATATTTATACCCTCTGGAGTTGTTTTATAACAGGGACGCCCTACTCCCTTCTTACCCGAACCCCTTCCCATTCTCCATCCATGTCCGAAACAGCCCTTCCTGCGTTCGACAATACTCTTGGAGCCATCCTCATTGGTGGCCTTCTGTCCATGGGGTGAGTGACTGAGTCATCCGCCCTGACGCGCCCGTCGCTGATTGCTTGTGCTTATTATTGCTCGCTAGATTATGGGGCATTACGTGTTCGCAAGCTTTCACATTCTTTTCACATAATTCCAGGGATGGACCATTGCAAAAAGCATTGGTATGGATCTTCGGAGTAATATGCGTCGTCATGAAGCTCATTCCCACCTTCATTAGATCGCGTTTCTGTGGTAAGTCTTGCAAGTGGTCGTCTTTCGCTAAGCTCACTATCTCGCTTGTCCAGGGGACTAGATACGTTCGACTCCGCGTTGAATTGCCACATTCTTTACTTTTATCTGGTTTCAAACTATCTCAATCCTGTGGCCATTGCGAAGCCCGTTTGGTATGCCTCTTCCCCATTTAAAAATATTACTTCTTCAACAACTGCATCATCGTTTAGGAGCGTCATAGTGAGCTTGAATACAGTTTATATATATATGCATCTTCTGACTTCTGACCCATGCGATAGATTCATGTTGCGATCACAGTCAGTGTTCCTTGACACTTCCCGTGTATTATCCGTTGACTAAGACCTTCTCCAGTCAATCTCCAACTTCCTCATCCGAAGTATGTTCGCGCGGCGATACTACCGATGTAAGCATGGGATCTTCGGTGACGCAAAATATTTAACAAGTCACTGCCTTTCTTATCCACAGTAAGCAATGGAAACCTTGTTGTAACAACATGGATTGTAAGTTCTATTTATACCTATCGCTATCCTGATTTGTTCAATAGTATCACAGATGGCGGTGTCCACGACCGACCTTGGTATGTCTATGGGCTTCCCTAGTGTTGTAAAATTGTTAACTTGGACCGATGACGAATAGTGTGTGGAATTGGTGCGCCTTGCCTCTTCGTAAAAGATTGCCAACTATTGGTTTACACATGCATATCATAGTAATCACCGCCAAAGCGTTCGTCATGATTCCTCTATCTCAGCACTGGATGATTTACTTATTCCCACTGCACAGCTTCAATATAGTCTACTATGCCGAATTGGACAAACTTTCGGTGTGTAATTTGAATCTTTTTACGCTTGCGTCCACCTGACCTAATGAACGTTATCAGACTTTGCTATATCTTAACTTTGCAGCTGGTACTGCTAGCGATCTCAGTGTTGCCCTTGCTTTGTCTTGGCTACTCGTAAAGTCAAGAACAGGTTTCCGAAGGTACACACTCACGTTGCCTGTGTCATCGATATTTCCTGAGATTCAATCATATTTGAATAGGACCGACACATTGATAAATACCCTCATGATGTATACCGTCAATACTGGGTTAATTGTCGGGTATATCGAGCTCCATCCATTCGATCTCCAGTGGCGATTCTTACCTTTCTTTCCCTTAGCATCGATGCAGCCCTCGGAATGATCACATATGCTGTCATGCCCAGCAACTTCATATTCCTAGGTGGGTTCCAAGGATGATCATGTACGGAACTTTGGTCGCTTACTCATTCCTAGGATTCTACCTGCTTCTGAGCAAACGTAAGGTTCTCCTCATCATGAGATTATCAAACTTATTAATGCAACCATTCCAGTGTACCTCAACGCATATCTTGCAACGTAAGTACCGACTGCTTTGGCCAAAATATGAGGCTTTCTCCCTTTCGTGAAGCTAATTCCGATGATTGCTTCAGTTTAAATGCGCGAGACGATCTTCGCCGGTCTACCGATGAGCCTCTTTCAATTCATCTATCACAAGTGTCAGGACTCGGACGCAGTACAAGATTCGAGAGCCGTGGCAACACTACACAAGCCACGCAGGCGTCATTAGAGAAGGTGAGTCCACAACTTTTTTGAAATGATGTGAGCTGTGATAACCGATACGGTCAGGGGAGCCGCTCCGACACGGTGGCCATTTCTGTGAACACCTTGATAGAAAAAAGCGCAGACTATTCAAACCGTAGTCCTGTTGCATATTAGAGCACTATGTGCCTCTATGTACTAACTCGTTCGGCATCGATGGGCTGGTCCTATCGTTAGTTTTGGCCGGTGTAAAATCAAAGTGTGGCGGTTGGACTTTTGTACTGTGATTTTGATGTTGTATAATTCAGACAATACGGAGCAAGCAAAGACAGAATACTGGCTCTCTTTTGTTGGTCAGGAAACTACAGCTCGACCGTGAAAAGTACACATACGTACCTGCCTTTTGACCTAGCACATTAAATTGATCCTGAAATATTAATGAGAGTAAAAAATCAACAAACGATTGTAAAGCCTTCGACGAAAGCGCACCATGTAGTCTAATCTTGCAGCCCTGTCGCTCTCCCATTCCTTCAATCTCGGAGTAATTGTAGGGTCCAGAGTCAAGTCCTTCAGTTCTCGTTCGAGTAACAGTGATTATCGAACCTCTTTATATTGCTCAATTTGCGAAAATTGAGGTGTCTTAAATTTAATGAGTCAGTTTCAAGGACACTTTACTGAAGCAGTGCCAACTTAACGTTATTTTTGCCTTCGTCGTATAAAGTAATAGTGGGGAAGGGTGATATAGGCTTTGACTGCGGGCGAACTTGAAGAAGAGCTGTTAATGTCAATGGTGCGATCAACTTCTGCTATGCATGGGGTGCCCTGATCCTGGAGAACTCGCTTCAATACCTGAGATACTTGCGATTGATATTTGCTGCCAACAAAAATATCACGAGCTCTGGAGGGCGACAAGCGTGTCAGGAATGTCAGATTGGCTCTACCATTGACGCACCTTTAGGCTAGGTCTCTGAGTCTCATGAGATTTCGAAATGAGGGTTGAAGTTTAGGTGCAAGGTAATCATACTCGTAATGAGATTTAAATGTTTTTATTCAACTCGCGTCGGCGCATCGGGCGGTATATATGAGACTAATGAGTAGGTATTCCCCATCTACAAAAAAGTCAGTCCCATATCTGACCTGAAATAGGACTAGAACCATGTATGTGGCCAGGAATGGGCCATTCCTGACATAAATAAAGCAATACCTGGCCAGAAATAAGTCATATCTGGTTCTAGTCCCATGTCTGGGAACGACTTTTTTGTAGATGCCCTGCAGAATGATGCTGTGACCGAGAGATCCAGAGAACACCGGCCCTGTCTCTGCAAGCAAAACAGATAAGTAGTTGTTCCGCAGACCTATCCAGCGTAGATGAACAAATTTCGAGGAGGAGGAACATAAGTCGGGTTGGAGCCTTGAACGTTCACCTCGCACTGCAATCCCTCTGCACCCTTTGTACGCCTCGCGCTTGCCGCTGTCACCTTCAAAGCTCTCACCTTAACTACGCATGACCTGCTCGTCTTCTGCGGGCTCCCAATTCGCCGACCTAGGCTTGGAAGTGTCATTGATTCCGTCGCTATGTCCGCTTCATAAATATCAATGAAGCCCGCGGTGATCCAGACCGTGTATCCAAATCTCTCGTCGTCGCAATACTTGATCTAATCAAAGAAGTCCCTCGGACTTTGTCAGTGGCTGTTGGGTGGAAGGCGTTGATGCCGCGCTGGGCATCCGTGAAAAGCCTGCCAGGTTGACGGCAGTCTATCCGCCGAGGCTAGTGCTGCGTCGCTGATCAAATATCTCGATTCGTTGTGAGGGGACCTTGTACGTATTCCCGAAACGATTCCCAGTTAACGCCTCAAAATGATGGGTCTCGGGGACGTCATCGTTGATCTCGCCCCTTCTGACCTCAATTTGAACGTCGATTTGGCCCTGGTGTTGGTACCGTCGTCCGGCTTTCCTTCGTACTTTATGAACCCAATAACTTTGACCGTACACGCATCCTTGGCACCATCCAAGACCAGCTTGGTGCCCGCAGTCGTCGCGAGCTGGGCCAGTCTTGGTTCTCGAACAATTGGACCCGAGAAAGTAGCGGTGTACATGGAGGGAAAATCAGCTTCTATATTTAGGGATGTGTGTGCTTGGTGTACACACGAGTGGGTGAGGTGGTGGGATTTTTAGCAGTTTGTAGAGTAGAGGTGTGCGCCATTTCATACATGTTCCAATGTCTCGTGTACGCTCATTGATACCCTGCTCGCACATACAGTTGGAGGTGTATTGCTTTTTGTTCCGGATCTGTAACACCAACAGACTGATCTCTGAAGTCATTTTATGAGGAGCAGTCCAGAGCTCGAGCTCGGTAGAGTGATAGCGTTGTTGCAGGCTGTTGCGTTCAGCACTTTCAAGTATTGATTAATGATTCGGAACATGGATGGATCTCCATGATATTTAGCTTCAGTTCCCATTCATAAAATGCAAAATACCATTTGAGTGCCCCTATTGACCGAGACAGGGGTCGAACCTGCAATCTCCTGATACACTGTATCGTAGTCAGACGCGATGCCATTTCGCCACACGGCCATGAAGGAACTGCTGTTCCGTATCTTGAGAGTCAGCCAGATCTTGAACTTGTGCGCTCGGCGTTTGCCGAAGTCCATGTGCTTTCATTGAACCCACAACTCTCGTCACATGGGTTCACGTCGGAGCCCAGGGAGCAGGGCACACTGGCTGCCTTTCCTCGGGGGCATCCTCCGCCTCCACCGTCTTCGCCATGTTCTCTTCTACATAGCTCCCCCTATCAACTGTCATAAAAGTCGCGTTCCAGACGCCAACTTTCCTGCTTGAGGCCACTTGGGCTTGAAGCTTGAAGTTTGGGGCTAATGGTTCAAACTACGCATCCAGGAACGCTGGTCGACGTGAAACTCGCCTTTGGTACTGCTGTGGCACAAGCCGTGGGAAAGTGGTGTTTCTCGCGCTGGACATCGGAGGAGCCTGTCAATCGGTGATGCGGTGTTTCTGTATCTGCGGAGGCCAGGTTGGATGTATGAGTAGCAAAACGAGAATCCTCGCTGATATTTTAAACTCACCGCTCTTGTCCCTTTACGTGGGTGTCCATTCTCTTCTCGGATTCTCGCTCACCCTCTCTCACGTCTGCAGTCTACCTCACCACCATCTTTACCTCACCACACATCTCCAGCCATTCACAATCGAGGCGAACCTTTGGCTGGAACTCGAGAAGGTTAGATCTTAATGGCGCCAGGTCTATACCTCAACGACCCGAATACTGGTACGCGTACACACGGACATAGACGGAGATTCGGTGGGGTGCGCTTTCGAGAACCTTGAAGGGACTGGGATGTGTAACGTCTGTGGAGGGTAGCCGGTTTCTCTATTATTTCTTATCTCGCGAAGACTCACTATTCTCATTCAGAACCGTCGCATCGTACACCTCGACCTCCCGACTTAAAGCAGTGCCCCGCTCTCCCTCAATATCGCAAACAACGACGAGCTCTCACATACGCGACAACAACCATGTTCATCATAATCGTCATGCTTGTTGTCGTGGGGCAGAACCGCGTACGTTTGGGTACTGGATGGGCTCCGTATCGCAAGTCAGGTTGGGCGCTGCGGAGGACGATCGGTGCGCATGGTGTGTACGTTGCTCACGTTACCGAGTTCATCGTGATCTCACAAAACAATGTAAGCTCCAGTACTTGACGCGGTACCGTTCGCTGAAACTTCGGATGGACAGATGTTGCAGGGCTCGGAGATCGGAGAGTCTACTTGTCAGTGGTGGGAAAGTCGAGTTTTCCGGCACATGAACATTGGCGCGGCTGTTGCATTTGAGTGCATAGGCGCCGCCTAGGAACTCATTACGGATGCGGGCGAATGTCCTCTCTCGCTGTCCTTGAATGGAGTTCACAACGTCGATGCCACCGATGGTGTAGGGCTCTGGATATGGAGCACACCGTCGATCCGAAGGGTCTATCAATACTAATGTTGTTCTGGCGCTAATGCCTCAAGGCGTGGAAATTCAGTTATGCAGGCGTTAAAACGTTGTTGACATTTTATATTGATAACTTATATAAGTATAGACAGCCTGCGAATACGATTACTTGCAACAACTACATGTCCGAATTACCCCCACTCTCGCCGCTGACGGTCCTCGACAGCCCGCCTCTCTGTCCAATCGAGCTGCCATCTGAGGTGGTGCCAGATGGCGTAACGTCAACATCCAAGCGTAAACGCACAGTCCTCGACTGTGTTGACGTGCCTCTGCTCAACTTCAAGGTCAGGCACCCCACAGTCGCTGGCGCCGGCGACAATGTACCTCCACAGATCGAAACCACACACCCCTCGACAAGCACTGCTCATGTGTTGGCCGATCCAGTGCCTGCTTCTCGGAGCTCGGCCACTGTACCGAAAGCAACTTCGACAGCTAAAAGCACTACAAACAATGCAACGGCGCACCACATGTCGTGTACACGCTGCTTCGGCTCTGCTGCCAAGCCGGTGACTATCCCTGGACAAGATCACGCATCGACGAGGCGTATTTTGGAGGCAAAGAAGAAACTTTCGAATGCGCAAGGACATGCATCGAAGATTCCGGCTCCATTGAGAGGGATCTCGAAAGTTTACGCCCAGAATGCAGCACGATCTACTGCAGCATCTTTGAGTGGACATCGAAGCTCTGCTGGGAAGACATCCTTCGGGCCATCGAGCGTGATGCAGGCGGTTACTGAGAACTATTCTGCAGCAGAAGAGATAGATGTCGGCCGCAGCGACAGTGGCAAGCGTCCAGCCACGATAAGCAACGGCGACTCATCTCCACGTACATCGCCCGCTCGTGCAAAGCATCGGTCAAGTCGAGGCAGTCATGTACACACTGCGAAGCCCTCTGTCGCCACCACCACCCCCGTCTCTCCACGCCCCACAGCAGCTGCCGACCCGGCTGTACAGCCTGACCCAGGCCGCCCTACCACCTTTCCCCCACGCTGCAGTAGTGACTCTTCCGCGTCCACTGTGGATAGATCGCAGGCTACTCGATCCACGAACGAATCCCTTGCGCCCCATCTGGCGGTCAATAATTTGACTGAACAGGAGACCTCATCTCCACGCCAACGAACAAGAAGTCATGAACGCGCTACGAGTCCCGTTGTCACCAGCAGCAACGGATGTAGCTCTCCACCCACAGCAGCTGCCGACCGTGCTATGGAGCCTTGTGCCGACCGCCCTACCACGCCTACATGCGCCAGTAGC
>JABCKO010015910.1:0-33707 GCA_018855915.1 Tephrocybe sp. NHM501043
CTGCCTTTTGCTAACCGCCCCCACAACAGCACGCTGCAACCAACGCAACGCAAAATGCACTTTCGTCGAGTTCGGCCACCAGACCGCACCTGCCAGCCCTGGCCACCCCGACAACTCCCCCGCCACCTCCCTCTCTCTCCTCCCCCCTATCCTCCTCCTCCTACCCCCCCTCCTACCCCATCCCCTCCCAATATGACCCCCGCTTCAACATAGACAATCCCTCGCCAGCCAACATCGAGTACCCCCCCTTGGCCCACCAGTTCAGCCTCAATGCAGCTACGTCGCGGTGGGAACCACAGCAACAACAGGACCACTTCTATGCAGTTGGTGCCATACCCCACCCAACGCCCGCGGAAAATACCTATTGGGACAATCTCATACATCATCCTTCTGCGACCGGCTACATGGGTGCATCCTCCTCTTCCTTCCGGTCCCGTATGATGCTCATCTGATGTTATGTAGACCGCACAACGTCGCCCGAATACCAATCCGACGACGACTTATCAAGCGTTAGCGCGAGAAAGTATAGGAGGATGATTTCCAAACGTGCGTCTCTTGCTCCCCTCATTCCCCCTCATTTATCATCTAGCCCACCTCACAGGCCTTGGATTTGATCTCACAAACACAGCAGGAGGTAGAGGCATCAGATATGGTTCTGCAATGCTTGGTATCAGAGGGCCAGACCCAATCACAATGCGAATGCCTATATCCTGTGAGGACCTGTCCTTGTGGATGCAATTTGTGCCCATGCCAGTGCTCAGTGGAAGCAATGGTGGAGGTGGTGGAGGAGGGGCCAGGAAGGAATGGGAATGGGTACAGCAGGTGCTTCACCACGTCGATGTATAATATAAAAATGTTAACTGCTGTGTCAGATGCATTCAAATAAGTCACATAGACCGCAATAAAAGGTACCACCAGAACTGCCATCAGCCAGTGCAGGCAGAGGTCCTGCCTGTAGCAGAAGATCAACAATACATCATACATTACATGACAAACAAGTCACATGAACCCTACTATCAGATACCATCGGAATTGCTATCAGTGAGTCAGTAGCCCTGTAGTGGAAGAATAGAGTGGAAGAACAAAGAGTGATATATCATGAACATATGATAACCAAGTCACATGGAGCCTACTATTGGGTACCATCAGAATTGCCTTCAGTGAGCCAGAGGCCCTATAGCAGAAGTGCAATACATCACACACATCATGAATCATAAACTTCACATGACACAACAAGTCACATGGATCCTACTATTGGATACCATCAAAATTGCCATCAATGGGACAAATGGCCCAGTAAAACCACAGTCTATAAAGAGACCTCAGAATGTAAATATATGCAAAATATACAATAATCTTGAGAATAACCATATTTCTCAACACTCCTACTCATTCTCTAGATTATCTGTTAGAAGATATGTCAAAACACAACAGGATATGATTCTGTGCAAATTTGACATCACTCTATGTTATTCATCCAATGATGTGTCTCAATTAATTGACACATCAATCTGTATGTTTTTACTGTTACAGCATAGCCTCTCAGATTTTACTTACAGAAAAGGTATAAAACAAAGCATAAAATCACGGTACAACCCCAGTTATTTTACTTAGAAACTGGAGTAAGTCAACACTTAGTTTATCTTACTTTACTTTTACTAATAGTGTTACTTAGACTCAAGTTTATCTAGGTAATACACCAGTTATTCTACTCAAAGGCTGGGACTCAAGTTCATCTAGTCATTCAATTATATTTATAGCTGAAAGACAATTATCAGTATTATAATCCAGAAGAAACATTCTACTACCTCTTTCTGAATTTGTATATGCTGCTGTTGTCCAATTGAAGATCCAACACCAGACTTCAGCCAAAACTATTGCTCCCACAGATGTTTTGGCTTCTACTTGTCTCATGACTCATTTCAATGAAGCTCTGAGATACCTCTCCACAGCTGACATTAATGCAAGGCATCTATCACCATCTTTCCTTTTGGGGTCCTGGTTGGTTTTTGCTTGAGTACACTACTTCTACTTCTTCTCCTCCTTAATTTTGTGCTCTGTAGCCTGACCTACTACATGTCCTCTCCCACTACCTCTCTCTATCTCCAATCACCCTCTTAAGACTCTCTAGAATAGCCACCACAGGTACCAGAGGTTTTCAGAGGCCATCTAGCAGTTCTATTCTCTCTGGGACCCCTTCCACTAGGTTCTTGATTGGTTCTAACCTTGGCTCCCTCATTTCTGCAGATGCTGGCACTGTCAAGTGCCTAGACAATGCAAGATGCTGGCTTGACACAAAAAGGTTGATCCTCACTGGTGAATCATATGACTGAGCCAAGGTCTCCAAGATCCTACTAATAGCAGCCCTCATGCTCTCCTCCACAGTTACTAAGGCCAAAATATGTGATGTATGCTCAGCAATCTTTGCCACTGCATTTCTTATTGAAGACAGCATTAGAGATTTGGTTGCTTTCTCCCTAGCTGACATGATTGCAATCAAGGTCATCTACCAGCTCAACCTGCCTATTGACTGCCTTGCCAGAGCAATGGAATTTGTATCAGCCCTGGACAACTGCTCAGGCCCAGACTACCATTATCATAGGCAAGCTGACTGACCAACTCACCTCAGTTTCTACATTGCTCCACATGGTAACATGGTAGCAAAATGTCTCTCTACTATACCTTCCCATATCCTTTCTCTCTCTCACCCAACTCTCTCCTCCCTATGGCCTCCTAAGGCTGCACCCTAACTAGCTTGGCCAGACTATATATGAAACTCAACAGAAGCCTCAAGGATATCAACAGTACAGAAGCTGCCATTGCCTCAACTCAGGATGACACCCCTCCTCTAATTGCCTCCATGTATGTCAAGGGCCTCTCTGCTCTCAGGAACAATACATACCTCCTTGAATTTAACACCAATCTCTCAGCCAACTACTTCTGTATATATGCCACTAATAACACATATAACCTACTCACAGAACACTTCAGAGTGAACATGAAGGTCAAGGCCAAGCCACATTGCCTGATTGTTAGGTTTGTTCCATACAAGGCCTTTGACCCTGCTAATTGTGACAACATCACTGCACAGTTAAATGCAACAATAGACTGTCTGAAGGCTCTATCTCCTCAGCAATGTAGCCCAAGTATGCCAACTGCCAATTTCCCAACCAGACTCTCACCTTGCTCAAGATCACATGTACCAATGCTACCAATACCAGCTACCTTTTCTAAGGCTCTGTCTTTATTGCTGGCTGATGTGTCACCATATGCAAAGGTGCTTGCAAACCCCTACAGTACAATAAATGCCAGATGTATAGTTACATTCATACCAATTGAAAGGGTCTGGGGACCTGTGCCATGTTTTCCAGCCCTGATTATTCCACTACAGACTGCACTGACAGTGCCAAGATCTGTTGTATGTCCTACAGGCCTGACTTAATGCATACCAGCTCCTTAAGAGACTGCCCATTTTTCAATGTTTGATATACCTGCAATGGCTCCAACCTCATTGTAGCATGCTACAGAGAACCAGAGCTGTGCCCTTCAATCACTGATCATTTACCCATTGTCACAGTTGTTGACCTCTCAGTAGCTCACTTCATAGCCACTAGAATAAGGAACTTCAGCAAGGTGGACTGAGAAGCCCTCAACACCTCTCTCAAGAGGAGGCTTCAGGCTCTTCCCACTGGGAACATCTTGGAAAAAGAGGCCTTTGATGCCCATGTTTCCTAACTAACATCCTCTATTCAGGACACTATCTCAGAGCTGGTTCTACCCTCATTATGGCTGACCTTTCATTCTTAGTGAAGAAACACCACATGCTCTCACTTACCCAATTTGGAGGCTGCCTTGGGCAGAACAATACAGATGCCATGCAGTTGGTTGCCTCCAGAATTAAGAATGCCTGGTAGGTAGGTAAAGTTGCTGCAGTCCTCTTTCTTAATATCCAGATTGCCTTCTCCAACACCATCCAAGATTGCCTCATTCACAACATGGAATGCAGAATGCTGTCCTGCTATATTTGCCTCATCTACATATTGTCCAACAGAACCATGTAACTCTAATTTGATAACCACACCTCTGTACCTATAGTGATTCTCAATGGCACAATCTAGGGTTGCCCTCTCTTAATGCTATTCTATGCCTTCTACAATGCACTTCCTTGTCAGGGTGGCCAACAGTAAGTCAAAGTTGGAGCTATCTACCAGATTTATAAACAACACCATGTTTTTTGCCATTGCTGATACCCTCTAGGATACCTACCTCATTTTCAAAGACATGATGGAGAGAGCTGAGGCTGGCTTCAAATGGTCTATCTCCATAACTCCCTCTTCAAACTTGACAAGCTTGCTACTGTCAACTGCCCTTGATCTCACCACAATATGGCCCTCCTCATACCTTCTACTTCAATGCATCAAGAGTAACAACTCTGTCATCACTTAGAGAATTGTAACCAAACCAACAAATCAAACCAAGCATCTAAAATACCACTTAGGCCCAGCCACCAACCACACAGTATATGAAGCAGAGATTGTTGGGCTCCTGCTAGCCCTTCACCTTCTTTATAGCCTCTCACACAAGCTATTAGGAAGGACCACAATTAGATCTGATAGCTAAGCAGCAATCAGGGCCCTCTGCAACTAGTGTCCCCATCCAGCAACACTACCTCCTAGATCATGTTCACAACACAGCAGAAAAGCTCCACACCAAGCAGGTCAAGCTAATCAATGCAACCCAATATAAAGCTTCCATAAGACAAGGTGATATGTGGCCCACTTGTACCTACAATGTTATTAACCTCCAGATATTGTGAAACCTCAGTCACTGGGGCTTTGAGCCTAACAAATGCACTGAAAAACTTACTAAAGAAGCAGCTGCAGGCAGCCCCAGCACCCCCAAACTGCTACCAGCCCTCCTGCACTGCAAATCCCTCCCTACAAGTGTCCTGGCAGCCTGCCAACAGCACCTCAACACCTCTACAAAACTATGGAAATCCCACTGGAAAAAGTCACCCAGGTTTTCTCTAATCTACTGCATCAACAAATCTCTCCCCTCCAAAGCCTACCTGCAACCAAGCCTTGATCATCTCCTAACTCTGCACCAGCCACTTGCCTCTTAACCACCACCTATTCTGTATCAAACAGTCTGAGTCTCCCACCTGCCTGCACTGTAAAGGCATTACCATCAAAACCTGACTTTGAATATAAAAAAAAAACATCTTCACAACTCTTTGTTCATCCAGCAAATGACAATCATTGTGACATGATGTGTAACATATGATAAGATAACAATTCTGCATAGATTTTGTGTGTGCATCCCTTGGCCCCTCAAGGTCAGGCAATGGGGCCTCAGTGCAGTTGAGGGGTTCTTTCAGTTTTGTTTCAGATGCCTGAGTACAGTTGAGGACTTTGGTTTGTTCAATTGGTTGCTACCTCAGTGAGCAGAGGGCTTAACAGTGTTGCAGGAAAGGGTATCAAAGCCTATAAGCCTATAACCTGTAAAGATACAAGCATAGAGGTTCAAATGTATAAGGAGAACATTGAGATAATAGTAAAAAGAGTTAAGAATATCTCATGTAAAGACATGTAAATATGTGCTAAATATACAATAAGCTTGAAAATGACTATTCCTCAACATCCTCAACTATGTTGACAGCACAGGTTGCCATCTCTGTCAAATTCCTGCAGTTAGTGAAGAGTTGCATTGAGTGACAACTTCACTTGCATCAAGCAAAAACTCCAAGTGAGGATAGCAGCAACTCACACACCATCTATCCTGCAACACAATCAACTTTGATGAAGAGCAATGTTACAGCAAGAAAGAAGCTATTACACTCTCAAACTTTGAGCTGCATGGTACCTCCAGAAGCTAAAGTCCTGGTATTGAAGATAACATTGACTCCATCTAGTAAGACTCAGATTACAGATATATCACATATACCAAAACAAACATTACAAATACACCATGTTTCATTTCTGCCCTCATATGGATCTCAGAGCTCTACTGTAAATATACACCTGTCAGAGCACCAGGCTTGATGCAGGCCTTTGATATGGTCATTAACCAGAACTATTCTGTAACAGATAAGTTGCAGCAGTATTGGCCAGTATACAACTACAACATATAACAACAACCCTTCTTCACATCTGCTGCAGGTCTATACAGAGGATCAAGTATATCACAAATATACCACAATACCTGTTGTCATCACTATCAGCACCAGCATCTCTCCATGTTCTGTAGCAGATGCTGACTTTACTGTAAAACTATCCATACTGCTCTACAACATCTACATGCAGTGGATGTGACTCTCTTGTGACTCCTCTTCTGTGATATCCTGTGCACAAGGAATGGAAGCTGCTCATAACAGACTTCTAGTCCTGTTGTAACTAGGAGCAGCATTTCTTTATCTCTACCAGCAGATATCTACCAATGGTATAAATCTTTGCTCTGACTGCTCTAAAAAGTCTACATGCAGGGGTGCCTTTTTTATTGCTTCCCCTCCATTGATATCCTGCATGGAAGCATTTCAATTTGACTGCAAAGGACAGTGAGAAGCATTTTAAGATGTTCACTAGTGGCACTGGGAGCAGTCAATTGCCTGCTGTCTCCACTAAATGCCCATGCTGTGAACTGTGAACACTAAACAAGGCCGGTTGCTGCCAGTCATCTCTCTTTCTTTCTAAAAATTGCTGCTATCTACAACAATCTCTCTCTCATCCAGCTAAAGGTCTCAACTTCTGGAGCCAACTACTCTATAAAAAGCCCCTCCAGTTGCAACAAACAAAGCTGCATTGAATGATGCAATGGGATGCTCTACATATTATTATAGCACAGATTGCAGGTTTGTACAGATAGTCACATGATATTATAGAAGCTTCATTATAACAAAGTTTTGTAGCTATCAGCAGTTAATTTCTGCTTTAACCTTGACTTTCAATTATGTATTATAACTTATATGACTTGATAATATGACTGCATTTTCCAACATGATTAAAAGTGCTCATTGATCAAGTCATGTGACTTCATTGAAGCCATCAGTTGCTCCTCACCTATTCTTTGCTCTGGTTTAATCATCTCAAATTCAAAACTTCATATTTTATTTGTGATTTTATCTCATATCTCAGCTTATTGACTGTTCATACAACAAGATATTGAAGTTTTGATGTGATTTACCACCCAGATACCACAGGTTTTGAGATACCTACAGGCTTTATCTATATTACAGATACAGGTTGAGCCAAAATACCTGCAGGTACACCTGTGCTACACCCTACATGTTGTGTATATATGGCACCTTCAGCCCTGCTGCTAAGCTTCTGACTATCCCTGCATGAGATTTGACCTCTTTGAGGCATCCCTCAGAGTCAAGGAAGAAGTTATTGTTCATTCAAACTACAAGCCACAATAGGGTCTGGAAGGGTGAAAGGATACACATTGCAGACACTGCTGGCTTTGTCTTGCCAGACTATCTTGTTTCCAGACTTAAACACTGGTATTGCTGCATGATTTAAACATATACACCACAACACCCCACCTTCCACCATAGCACCCTCATAACTCTCCTTGCTTCCTTTCTTGTATCACTAATGATTTGCTGCAGCCATACTAGACATTAACACTTCAAAGGAAGAGGGTAGTAGCAAGGATTCTATAATGTTAATATCTAGCATTTTGATGCTAAGGCCCTTTCTTGTTATTTCCAACCTCTGAGGCTGCAAGTTGTGAATGCCAAATCAGTTCCATCTATCTCACATACCTAGGGCTTAATGATGAGATTCTCATCAACACCATTCAAATAATATCTCTATCTCACACATACCATACTAATATTGACCTTGGACATGGAGCTCTGCCAGGTCAGACACTGCTTATTATTAATGTTTTGCTGAATGTTTTTCATAATTGTTCTTGAAAGTGACCTTAAGTTTGTCATGATTCTGTAGTTTGTGGCCTACAAAGGGAATGACTACTTTGTGAAAGAATTTCTCAAGGAACTTCAAGTTAATCTAACCATTGGTGGTATGTTCTCAGAAAGTTAGGGCCTATCCATTGTATGCTGATACCTGAAGTACAGGTGGGTGATATCTTGAAAAACCACAGATAGCTGGCACTGGCAGATCACTGGGTGAGTGGACTC
Organism: Tephrocybe sp. NHM501043; assembly: GCA_018855915.1. Classification (NCBI taxonomy): domain Eukaryota; kingdom Fungi; phylum Basidiomycota; class Agaricomycetes; order Agaricales; family Lyophyllaceae; genus Tephrocybe; species Tephrocybe sp. NHM501043. The sequence continues at coordinate 8,144 of JABCKO010015910.1, forward strand.
CTCTCTAACTAATATTACAGCTTCACACCATATACTTTAAACCACTTAAACCACTTCTCTTAATAGTTGATAATATGTTATCTCCATCTCATCTAATTGCCATAGTGGAAAATTAATTCAACTCAAACCATGACCACTACTAGCTACCATTCAACAACCTCCTTGCATCTGCTGCCTAGCCATCTTTGACATCAACCAGATCATGCTCTAGCCTGCATGTACTTTAGTCTTGCCCTGTTGTTACATAGCTACACTCTAAAAATTCAACACAAACAGAATGCCAACTCCAAGAGAGCATAATTTGAAGCTTGACATTGTAGTAATAGTGGCTAGTAATCACCAATTGAACTTGGGCTCTGCCACAGCTCATAAGCTCATAATGTTAAGAGGTAGCTTCCTGCTGTTGTTCTACAGAGCTGCTGACAATGTTGGCTAAAATGGGAAGGGCCTCATACTGAGGCATAGTGAAGCCAGGAAGAGGTGTGTGCATGCTACAAAGGCAGCAGTGCAAGGCAGAGGCAAGGGCAGAAAATAACTGAGAGAGCCAAGCTAACAGAAGAAGTCAGCTCAGAAATGGTGAAATCCACCTTGAGACTGGAATGTGATATCAGCAACATTAGGACCAGATCACCAACACTCTTGCCTGCTCCTGAAGGTGCACTACATCCCCTTATGCATCCCATAAATGGGAGAGACATCAGTTTGAGCAGGAATGGTAGAAAGAAGGGTAGAGCAGATAGGGACATCCCTGATATGCCAGGAGAATGAGAAAGGAGAAAAAAAGAAGGAAAAAGGTTCAGGAGAGAACCATGTGGTGCTGAAGTATCTTCCCTGTCCCTAGTCAATTGCTCTGACCCATTGGGCATAGAAAGAGACCAGAACAATAATTCATTCATCAATTGGGGTGGCCCTTTGGGTATTTGGGTACTTGAGTGCTTGTAATGTGGGATGCATGAACAGGGATGGAGTCAAGCTTCAAGATCTGGGTTATGGTGGTTGGAAAAAAGCTTAAGACAGAAGCTTCAAGCTTTCATTTATCAGGTTGACCTTTGAGTCTTGGGATGCTTCACTTTTAAATGTGCAGGTGGGGATGGAGCTCATGTTTGGGAGAGAGGAGCAGAGTATAGAACTTTGTGGGTTCTTTGTCCACCACTACCTTGGCACAAACAAAATCATCAGACACAGAATATGCAGCACTTGCCCCTGTTTATATGCACCTCTACCCACCCAAGTGCTATTAGGATTCAGTTGTTGGCACTGGTCATTCTGCAGTAGGGCTCTTAAGATATATGTTGTCAGGAGGGAGGTCAAGATTGTGAAGGAGGATGAGGGGCACTATATCAAAGGTGTGCATCCCATTCCTGCTACATTCTGTTTGTTTTAATTGATTATGTGCTGAAGCTTCAACAGCTCATCACCCTTCTGTACCTTTGTAGACTTAGAAGTAAAATATCCTTAGTTTGCAAGAAAGAACTCCTATTAACCTGTAGACTTATAAGTAAAATATCTACAAATTAATCAGTATAAGTAATTGATCTATGTATAATATAAAGGCATAACCTCAGTTTGCAATAAAGGACTGAGGGCTTCTGAATATGGTAATCTACTTAATATACTAGCAAGGCTGTGGCTGCACTAGTCCTGTACAGAACCAATCAAATTTTGGGTAGCTTGGCCAGAATAGAAAGAATGATATAAAAGGAAGTATTGGTAGCATACACTTTGGCTTGTGCAGTGGCAAGGGAGGTCAAGAGTTTGAGTTTGAGTGAATGAAGCTTTTATTCCAATACTCTCCAAGACTTGTTCACATTCAGGTCAAAGCTGCATTAATTTGATGAAATGTTTGTGAGCAACATGGGAAAGAGGTTTGGTGAAGATGTTGGCTATGTTTTCATATTTGTCAGGATATGTATGATTTTGATGTCACTATCCCTGACCCACTCCTACATGTAATGGTACTGGATGTCTATGTGTTTTGCCTGAGCATGACCCTTTGTATATTATGCAAGGGCTCCCATAGCTATGGTAAAGATATACCCAGCTGTTGAACATCATATGTACATGTCACTGCTGTAATCTGCATTGATGAATCCAATTGGTCTGATATCTGCTTCTCAGTGGTAAGTAATTTTGTAATTGAAGGTGCCCTTTATGTATTGCAACATATGGGTCAAAATATTCCAGTGTACTGGGCCAATATTACCCTGAAACCATGCAAGAAATCCAACAGCAAAGGAGATGTCAGGTTGTGTTGAAGCCTGTGCCTACATCAATGATCCTAGTGCCTCATGGTATGGTTTATCTTTCATAAACTCTTGCACAGAATCAGATGATGGGGTCTGTGATGCAATGAGCTGAGTTCCTGGTAAGAGTGGGGTGAATTTTGCATTGCATTCAGACATGCCAAATCACTCAAGGACTCTTTTGAGATAAGCATATTGTGATAGGTAGACATTACCAGTTCTGGGTTTTGAGCAAATTTAATCCCCAAAATATAGCTCAGCTCCCTCATGTCCTTGATCTCAAATTTCTCTCCTGATTTGCACTTCACCTTTAATGCTCTGGCAGCTGTAGTGGATGCTCCTATTACATTGTCAGTATAATTGTCAGTAATCATATGTTCAGATCTGACATATTTGATTCAAACACAACTATCTGCCCATGATGCTCTGTAGCCAAGTTCCTGGTAGGTTTGGTTAAGTACATGCCATCAATTATAGCTGCCTTGGATCAGGCCATATAAGATTTTCAGCAGGAGGAGTACCATTCCACTTTTTGTGCTGTATCCAGGAGGGGTTCACATGTAGACTGTATGTTCTATGTTGCTGTTGAGGTAAGCTGATATGAATTAATCTGCCACATATGTATATTGCATGCTGCTGCAGTTGCTACTGTTATTTGCAAGGATTCCATCAACACTACTGATGTGTAGGTCTCATCAAAGTCTTCTCCTCAGATCTGAGTATACCTTTTGACTACCAATAAGGCTTTGCACTTCATCACATTTCCCTCAATGTCATATTTGTTTGCATATACCCACATATAATTGATAATCTTTTTGCCAGCAGGGACCATAGATTGTGGAACCTCCATACCCCCTTCCTTGCTATCACCTCCAACTCCACATTCATGGCTGGTTGCCACAAGTCTGGGTGTTTGATGGCTTTCCAGTAGCTCTTAGACATGTAATCCTCAGTGTCCATAGTTCTTGAGCTCATGAGAAAAGCATGTGGGTGGGATATTCTGTCTGGGGTACCTGCTCCCATTGCCCATTCCTCCCCCTCCTCACACACCCAAGCTTCTGTGTTGAGTGTGTCATGTGCTCAAATGATTGCTGGAGTTGGTTTCATCAGGCAGATAGAACAATGGACTGTTTGTAGTGTGGTGCTGGGTTCAGGTCAGCCTACTGCATCATCTACACAGAGTGCAATTTGTTCCCCATGTGTTAAGGATCTCAGGAGGTGTAGCTGTAGAGGCTCTGTCATTTGTTGATAGCAGTATATCATCAGTGTCATTGGTGTCAATGGCTTAGTGCCCTCTTCCCTTCTTGAAGATCATGTCATGTCTAACAACCACAACCCTGGATTTCCTGTCAAATAGCCGGTATCTGTGTGACATGTACCCAATCATGAGGTATATTACTGATCGTGGATCAAGCTTTGATTTGATGAGTTCTTCAGAGATCCTTGCATATGCAGCACATCCAAAGGGACATAGATGTCATATATCCTGCTTATTGCTTGTTCATTTTTCCTTGGGAACCATTTGAGGGTGACTTGATAGTGGGATCTGATTGCAGATATAGATTACTGTCATTGCTGCCTCAGCCCAGAAATTCTTTGGTAACCTGCTATCTACTAACAGACACCTCATCCCCTCCATGACTGTACAAATTGTGCACTGAATGACCCCATTCTGAGCATGTGCATAAGGGACCACCCTATCCAGGACAATACTCTTTTCAGAGAGGAAGGGGGTCCATAAGGTATTGCACCATTCCCAGCCATTGTTGACCTGAATTAGCCTCAATCCATTACCTGTCTGTCATTTTGGCCTCAGTGATGTAGGTCTTCAGTGCTTCTCACATGATTTCTGATGACTTTTAGGTAAGAAAGTACACTCATAATCTGGCTGATCCCTGGTCAGCAAATAGCATCATGTACTTCACTCCCTCAAGCAAGACAATGCTCACTGGTCTCCACATGTCTATGTAAACCTTCTTGTTTGCATTGACTATCTTTTCAGCCTGGATGTCAAAGGGTCAGGTCATGTGCTTCCCATAAATGCAATCTTTACATTTCCAGTGGTGTCTGGTGATCCAGTCAGTGAGAGTCCATTAACTAGTTTCTCTTTGATCATGCTTCAGATGGTTGCAATGCTTGCATGCCCCAGGCAATGGTGCCAGGTCTCAATGGATATGGGAACATTCAGGGAGCTTGCCACCATGACCTTTGGGGTAGCTTTGGGCTCATATTCTGGGTTGGTGTCAGTTCACAAAAGGGGAGGGCATACATGTTGTCCCTCTTCTCCCCAACTAGGAAGATCCAGTCCTTTGGGTCAATGAAAGTGACCTTCCCTCCTTTGAACATCACAGCATAGCCCAGCAAGTCAAATTATCCTACAGATACAAGGTTCACAGAAAAACTGGGTGTGTGTAAAGCTGATCCAAATACAAGGTGCATGGTCTGGCCATTTATAGTGACAGTCTTCTTGACCATTCCTTTGCCTAAGATGCTAAAGATGCCCTCTTTATTAGCTGCATATCCCTGCCATAGTGAGCTATACTAAGTGTATGTTTTGAACTCTTCCCAATTTACAAAACAGTGATTGCTTGCATGGAAGTCAGTATAGGTCATTGTTGTGGCACCTACTTCTCACAATGCATATGCAGTCTGTGAGATCTGTACATTGGATAGGTAGTTATTGAGGGGTTCCATTTTGTCACTGTAAACTGCTGCTGGTCCATACTGGACATCCACTGCAGGGGCATAGGTTATCTGTGGCATGGCATCAACAAGGTTCACAGTGGGTGTATTCCTATTGGTATCCATGGGGGTTATGCTGAAATGCCTTTTTCCAAAATTTGGAGGGAACTGTCCTTCCTTTCCTCCCACTGGCCAGTAGCAATTCTTGATAGTATGCCCATTTCTCCCACAGTTAGGGTTTAAGCATGTAACCTTAGGCTTTGCATTGGCTTTAATGACCATTGTAGTTGTGTTTGGTTTGAGTGCCCCAGCCTGTTTTTCAACCTCTCCCAGTGGACATTCAAGCCTGCAATGAGTTCAGTGGATGGCTCGGTGGCCTAGAGTGGTGCCACAATGAAGTTCCAGGATTCTGGTAAGGAGGCTATGATGATAGCCCAGAAGTGTGAATCCTCAATATCAGTGCTACTTTTTGACTGTGATGCACCATTTTAAGTGAAGGTTGGATATATGGTCAAGGAAGTCATTCCCATCTGAGTATTTTGTGGTCCTGAGGGAGTCCTTGGCTGCAAAAAGTGAGTGTCCAGGCATTCCGGGTTTGCCATTCTTGGATTGACAGGTTTTTGTCCCACCATTCAGACCCTTGTGTCGTTGTGGTAGAATTTCTGTGTGCAAGGGGTTTTCTTGGTTCGGTTTCTTGATAGATCCGTCGAGGTATCCATTGGCACCTTGGAGGCTAGCTGCAATAAGCACCCTATCTCTGAAGGCAATGTAGTTTGTTCTGTCAAACTGGAAATCATCAGGGAATATAGGGGGGTTTCCCCCTGCAGTATTCTGTGACATTATCTGTTTGTGCTGTGTGGTCTGTGGGTTTTCTGTGGTGCAGTGTGTGGGTGTCGATGGTCTGTGTGATTTTTTGTCTTGGTTTGGATGCTCAAGCAGGGCCCATAACCTGTAGACTTATAAGTAAAATATCTACGAGTTAATCAGTATAAGTAATTGATCTATGTATAATATGAAGATGTACCCTCAGTTCACGATAAAGAACTGAGGGCTTCTGAATATGGTAATCTACCTAATATACCAGCGAGGCTGTGGCTGCGTTGGTCCTGTACAGTACCGATCGAATTTTGGGTGGCTTAGCCAGAATAGGAAGAATGATATAAAAGGGAATGTTAGTAGCATACGCTTTGGCTTGTGCGGCGGCAAGGGAGGTCAAGAGTTCGAGTTCGAGTCAACGAGGCTTATATTCCAACAACCTTCATCACTGCTGCCATCTCCACTCCCCCAAGCATCATCACATTGGGAACTTGAAGGAGCATACAGAATCTGAAGGGTGTTAAACTGGTCAGACAACTACGACACCCATGACGGCATTGACCTACACTGAGTTCTTCAAGGCCGACCACGACTCCTTACACCAGATGTGATAGAAGAGCTTGAGGAGCTGATCCTTGAGTCTCCAATCCTCTTTGGCTGGTTGGCCCTCTTCCATGATCTCCATGTCTCTACCACCGTCCATGGCACTTCACAACAGCCTTCACAACCTTGATTTGACATTGAAACTTGCACAGGAGGCGGTTGCAAAGGAAATGGTGTATTGAAAGATCAGTGCCAATATGAAGCAATGAGCGCTTCAAGTTGTAAATTTGGGTGGGAACTTGACCATAAATACTGGATGCAAACAGTGCATCATCACAAAAATGACAGAGATCGATGCTCAACGGTTTTTTGAATTATTTCTATTTTTCTCTATTTCTTAATATGTTCCATCACAAAAACGTGCGGGAACAAGGTTTTCCGAAAAGTCTGCATGTGATACGAAAGAGATAAAGAGATCTATACCCAAATTAACCGTGGGCAGCCAACGGGCAACCACACCCTCCTTCACACTTGCCCCGGATCACTTTTATTCATTTACAGATGTCCGGCAGATTTCCAGTAAGATATCCACCGCTGTGCATCTCTACGTCCAAGTGGAAGTAGTTCTGCAGATGACATTTCAGGGGAGTGTAGCATTGCCTGAGCAATGTCGATCTCACTATCCTGCCAGCTTTGTGAATTGTCTGATGAGCTTCTTGCGTTGTAATAATCCATCAGGGAAATTATGCGCGAGTCTGATGGAGCAGGAAGCCGATGAAGTTTGTCAAGCCATTCATCGTATGGAACGATCGGAACATGAAGTGAAGAGGCAATAGGACGAATAAGATCATCAAAACGTACGCGATGCGGATGCACCAGATGAAGATGTCGCAAGGATTTATCAGTTTGTAGGACGTCCAAAATAGCTCGAGTTGCGGCAGCAACTGGTAGCCAGGATACACACTGGTGCGCAAAATTTGTCAGTGAGGATTGTTGACGTGGCCACGTGCCAAATAACATACTTGATTAGTGGATGGCAGGAATCCTACCAAGCGAGACGACCTGATTAAGGTGGGGAACCATTCGGTGGCTTTCCAATACCCATTTTCGGCACCGGATAGCTGGCCAGCGCGGACAATTGTAACCTTTAGACGATCTGAATGAGCCACAGATTCTAAAATCTGTTCCGCAACCCATTTAGATTCTGAGTAGCCCATGCCAACTGCACTGTGCGGTTCAGGAACAGACGCCTCCTGGAATCGCTTTCTTTCAGGCCAATCTGCACGAACTCCGTCACTGATAGTAGTTTCTTCAAACAAATATTACGAACGTGTCATAACGGCAAGGCTACTGAGGAAAATCAGATGTCGTGGCTTCATTGTTGATAAAGAAAATTCAAGAAGTCTGCGTAGACCAACGAGACAGTCGCTAAATGAAGATAACTTTAACTTGAAGTCGACGGTCCAAGCTACGACAGTGTTATTATCTTTTCGAGACGTGAAACGTAGATGAAAAGTACCTGAATGAATGATGATCGCTACTCTGGCATTCAACTGATGTCACTAAGGCGTTAGAATACATTCAATTCTGAGGGCCTAGAACATTCACCTCTTTATACAGCTCGTCATCAATATCCCAAATTTGGCTTGTTAGGTCCAATTCTATCAAGGTGACGTTCGTGTGCGAGAGTACAGACGGATCAAGGCCATTCTCTTCCAACGCGTGAGTCTGTCGCTCGAGCAATGTAGGACGTCCAACGTGGACTCGATTGACAGCATAAACGTGTGAGAAACCTGAATGATTGGCCAAAGCACACAAAAGATGACAACCAAGGGATCCTGTAGTTCCTGTGACGAGCACAGCATTCCTCGGCTCATCGTCAGGTGTCTCGGAATAGTGGACCTTGGGATCCTTCAGTTTCTGGACCCACTCCAACATGGACTGTGTCTCATCGGCGCTGGTGCTGGGTTTGGTATCAGCGCCGGGATCAAGCTTACTCAAGTAACTCGCCAAAGCCTCCAAGGTCGAATATCTATATATGATGTCATGGGGTAGACCAAAAGATCTAACAGAAAACCTGTGTGACAGCTTGTTCTGCAAGAGATTGCGAATTCTGGTAGCTTGTAAACTATTATTCGCCATTAACAGGTTAAGCATGTACGATGCCACCCTGATGCTCTTACCTATCACATCCTTGGTGAAAAAGGTCCCGTCCTGGTACTATGGGCGGGCCCATAACATGTATAAGGATGCTCCTGGATATTTCCAAGATATCTCCAGAGGGGGCGTCAGTAGTGATCGAATTTGGGAAGTTGGCATATGCCTCCTGTATCTCGGTTAAGTAACGAGACAGCGTCTGGTCACGTCGTATATTGCCTTTGGACGTCATGATAAAAGGTTTATCTGGATTGGCCACAAGTACCATCTGCATAGATATTCATAGGGCTATTGTGTACAATTGACATTTGACAACCTACTTCGGCAAAGACTCGTGAATGAGTTGAGGATATCTTATTTGCAGCAGCAATCGTATCCCTATACGGAAGAATTAGCCAGCAACAAACTTGCAGTTTTGTTCTTGCTCACATAATTGATTTGCGAAACAATTCTAAAGCCTCAACATCGGAGGCGGGAAACTTGGCGTCGTCCGATAGTTGCAGCAGAATTCCATTGTGCGAATGCCCATGTCCGAATACAATCGCATTGCTAATGCTGGAATGTTGTTTAAACACCTCCTCTAGATGTGAATGAATTATTCAATCAATCATGTCAATTATGTGTCGGACTAACCAATCGGGCCAGGATTGGTCTTTTCACAGAGACAGTGAGCCCATAAATTTAGAAAGAGTTCAGTAAGAGCAGCGGACCTTTTCACCGTTGGAGAGCACTATTTGATCGTCTGCGCGGCCCCACACTTTCCACAGTGCAATGTCAGATGGGTGCCTTTTGAAAAGATCCCCCGTTGCATAGGCTCTCTGTCCCTCAATAGTCCTATTAATGGCTGCGATGCGATGGGCCGGAACATCCTATTTATGGTGATGTTTTAGTAATTGAGTCCAGGTATGTAAGATAAGCCCTACTAAGGCCACCAGCTCAAATGTGTTGCCTTCATCCTGCGGGATGAATTGGGCACCAAACTGGGGCATGAACTTCACATATTGCCAATCTTTGGCTTCGCGTTTACCTTCGATAGTCATTTTATCAGCAAAACTTGAACCAGTAAGGTTGCAGCGGGGAGCACCTGCGACAAAAATGGTTGCACAGCCTATCTCCGTACTTGAAATGTGTAATTAGAAAGGATTGGTGATTTGAAATGACTGTAAAAACATACCCAGAGTAGTACAAGGAAAGTCTCACTCCCGCGCGAGTCAATCGTTCCCCTGCATCAATGCTCAGTGGGCCACTGGAAACAATCTAATAGAGACATAAGAAGACCATGCGAATTTCCGTGGCTCTTTTCTTACCACAGCATGAAATTCTTTCAGTATTTTTATAGCTAATGGTTGCGTCGACCATTCCTATTCAAGCTTTAGAGTTAAAGGGCGTCCAAGAAACTCCAATGGCTGCTGACCTCCAGCACGCTTGGTACACATGCCATTAAGGAACAACCATCTAGAGATGATGCAACAAGTACGGCCTTGAGGTTCCCCGGTTTTGAAAATATCATAGGAGGCCCAACAGCGAGTATGATCCCAGTCATAGCCTATCGGAACGAGTTTAGATATCAGCAAATAGTTCTGGCTTCTAAACTCACCGTTCTCGATATGTAAGTCAAACCAAAGGCATCTGAACAGGTAATTAATTCCAACGAAGGTGGCGATTGATGGTGATGAACTGACGAAACATGGGGACCGAGTGTAGGGATACGATATGCTTGCTAAAGTCAATGTTGTGGTCCGCTGGGAACTGTCAGTCAATAATAGAGAACATATAGCTCTTATCTGTACATACATGTAAGACAACCCCTTTGGAGGAGAATACGATGGGATATATAGATCGGTTTCGGAAATGATGTAGTCCCTGAAATGAATGAATATCACCCCAATAATGAAGGACGAGGAAGCCTTGCCTGACGAATGTAAGATTAGAGCAGGGTTATCAAGATCAGTAGTTTGTGCTGCTGCATGGTCGCTTTCCATTTTGACCAAGGGGCCATTTTCAAAAAAGTCTTCAAAGGTGGGGGTCGAAAGAACTTTGAGGTTGTCCATGACGAACTCCAATTTTGCCGTCAACAGTAAGTTTTGAATGGCTTCGTCGTTGCTTGCATAGATGTGTGTACAGTCAGTAGCTTGCAATAGATGGTGCAGGGCAGCTGTCGAGCAACGAGGAGAGATAGGGAACGGGATTTGTCCGCAGCGCATGAGGCTGATCACCAATAACATGTACGAAATGGAGTCTAATACCATGCAGCAACAATTTGATAACCCAGTGAAGATGCAAAGCCTAAAACCAACCTGTGTTGGCTAAAATTGCGACGATGTTGCCTTCTTGCAAGCTCGGGGCATTCAACGCTACTGCCCTACGTATAAAGGACGAGCCACGCAAAACGGCATTACCGACAGATAACCATGTTAATACAGTGGCTTCTTCACCTTGCTGAGTGAATTTGAAGACAGGGTGGTGAGGTGAATTGACTGAATGAAACTCGTATATCTCGGGCAGTGTCAGACCATCGTTTGGTGGAGGCATAAAAGCAGCTATGTTTGAAGTTTCAGCCATGCCCAAGGATTTCGTGATCACGCTGGGCACAGTTTCTGGGAGCAGGCAGACATTAAGTAGATCTGGAGCCTTGTGACGGACGACTGGGCTCACCGGGGGTTCTGCGAGAAATTAGTCAAAAATTCAATATCTCTGTCGTCAACTGAGGAGGGTTAGAGATAAAAATGGGCTGTTTCATTGTGGTACCTATTTCAGCACGGGAAACCGTTACAGATCAATTGGATAGATTTATGCTGCTAGATAGATTCTTCTATTCAGAAATCCCTGCTATCACAGCTTCGAAAGGGGTTACTTCTTGTCCGTTACCAACCGTGCAACTAACCAAAATTGGTTGCATTTAATCCTGCGCTTCGTAAAGTCTTAGAAACTTCCAGAGGTCGTCTGTGAATACTCATTGAGGGTTACTGGGATGCTGCCTGCCCCCTCATTCTCCAGTTAGCAAGATTCCAAGGTCCTAGAGAGAGGATTATGCATTATTATGTCCAGAAAAATAGCATAGAATGCGATAACAACTGTCAGTTCATATCATCTTTAATGAGATCAGCTGCACGCTCTGCAATTGCATAGACAATTGCCTGGAAGTGGGCTCCGAATGCAAACGGCTGAGAAGACATATTAGGAAAGTCAGAACCAAAACATTACAAGGACCCACAAGAACGGAGGCATCAACTATCCGAAGTCCCACTGCGCCCTTCACTTTCAAATCTGGTCCGACAACACCGCAAGTATCACCAGTCTTCGAAATTTTTGCAGAACCAGCAACGTGATTGAAGCTTGACGCAAACGTCCTGATGTATGCCTTGATTGCAGCGTCTGATGTAAGGTTCACAGAGTCAACATAGGGTCTGCTGATATATCCGTTCCATGCCGGGGCATGAGAGAACCGTTGAGCTGCCTTTACAGCTTCTACCAAAATAGAGATGTCAATATCTTCAGAAAGCATGTTGGGGTTTATGAGAGGTTGCACGAAAGGATCAGAAGATGCCAGTTCTAAAGATCCGCCTGCTCAAGTGGACTCAGTCAAACTGGTTATAGCTTAGAACCAAATGCTACAAACGTGACTGTGGAGAGGTCGCCGCAATCAGCATTGAGAAATAGTTTCCCGTCGTAGGTGGAGTTTGAGTAAAGGATAAAAACGAGTTCTGGGAGCAGAAATTGATTAGCAACAGTTGCAATAACCGCAGTGTTGTCGCCTGATTTACCCCAAAGGTCAATTCGAAGTGCGGAGACCTGGGGCCAGTAGCGGGATCGTTTCTTCCCTTCAAAGCTTTCGAGGATTTTGGCAAGCGGAAGAATCCAATACTATTTGCACCAGGGTTGTTGGCAAGGGGCCCTTGCCGCTCCAAATTGTATTGAGCAGTTGCCATCTGCAATAAGCCCGGGAACTGATTGAGCGCATCATTGGTATTATTGCTGTTGACAGACCACTGTAGTGCGACGAAAGGGTGGTCAAGTAGATTACTTCCTACGTCGGGCAGATTCAGGATAGTCTTGATGCCGAGTTTTTTGAGATTACGATATTTCCCAATACCGGAAAGCATAAGAAGTTGTGGTGTGCCTACGCTTCCCGCTGTAAGTAGAACCTCTTTTGAGGCAGTTGCGGTATAGATCGGGCCTGGTTCAATTTGTCATCAAGCTGGAGTTATACCGGGAAGAAAACCCGGACCTTTGTTTTTTTGAGAAAACTGGACCTCTCTGAAGATAGGGATTGACCCATTCTGACCCGTCGTAACTAGCTTTGTTACATGGGTAGTCAAAAGGATATCGATATTTGGTCGTTGGGTCAAGATGGGGGCCAGGAATGCTGTGGCTGCACTGCTCCGAGCGCCATCTCCGATTGTAGATAGAAGGGTACCTAGCGGAATCACGTCAGGCGCGTATTCAGATGAACCAGGGAACACTTCGCTGACCGATTCCAAGAGGATTACCGGAGTTCATGTCCTTATTGAGAGGAAACTCTGACTGAAGTTCAATCGCAGTATTGTGAACTCGAGAGTCGATAGGTATCCTTAGTGTAGGAGGGCTAGTGAAGAGTGGCCCCTTACTTCCATGAACCCTGAGGTTTATCTCATCTGTCGTATTGTACGCGTGACGGGGGGCAATCAGCGTCTCCGACTGGATTGCAAATAATGAGGAAAGCAGCATAGTTCACAGTCTGATCAATCTACCTTTATGAAGTAGGGGAAGATTTTCTTCCATGACCATCCTTCGTCGCCGGAAATACGCGCCAACTCATCCCAGTCATCAGAAGAGCCACGGGTATAAAACATATAATCTAAATGAGTTTAGGGGTACAGTTTATTGCGTCATTTTTATTAACTCACTGGTTGAACTACTGCCTCCAAGGACATGACCACGAGGGTATGGAATTGAACGATTGTTAAAGCCAGCTTGAGCAGTTGTGGTATAATTCCAATCGAAATTGCTGTTTGATACTTTGCTGACAAAATACGGAACGGTAATGATATCGTCGTTAGGGGCAATGTTCCTGGTAAAGCAATTATTAGTATATTAATATACATAATGGGATTCTAGGTTGCGTACGACCCGCCCGCTTCGATTACAAGGACTCTTATTGCAGGATTTTCTGTTAGTCGATTTGCAAGAACGCTTCCGGCAGTGCCACCTATGACCAAGAACATCATTTTGGGATGGAGACATTGACCGCAAAACATACCACCAACAATGACATAGTCATAGTCTTTTGCTGAGACATCTTGGGGTTCACTAAGTAAACGGGTATGGACAAGACATAGCGATGATAAGGCTATTGCCAACAATGCGAGTTCCATTTCACAATGAGTGGAAAGTAAAGCTGACACTGAAGGGTGTTATATGTGTGTGCAGAGCCTCAAGAAACTTGAAACACTCTTATTAATGATCATCGAGTGCTGTGGACATTGTTCCATCCATGGTAGGAAATGTCCTCTCAATGATCTGATCTGCAACGGAAAGACGGTGTTTCACCGTGTTTCACCCATCAGTCAGGAAAGTATCACCAATGCACCCCAATGAATTCAAACCATCTAGTAGCATCGCTAGTGCTACTGCATGTGTAGATCCCCCACGATGCCCTTGTCTTAGAAGATCATCATGGCGTTGGGATGATCGGACTTGAGATAGAGTGACTTCAGGTAACAATGCAACTTATGGATCAATGCTGGGTAAAATGCTTGGAAGGCTTTTCCATGATCCTATCAACGCCATGAACCTTGTGCTCACAAGACCCAATGACATCAGGGGTCCAGACAACATCAGAAATATATCTATATATATAGCTCGATAGATACATTCACCCACAACGTTCGTTGTCAACAAGCGATCAAAACGTGGAAGACCGATATCAGAAACTACTTCAGCGCTGGCGAACACAAGATAGCTCGAATGCGGGGAATGCGGTCCTAGAGAAAAGAATTTTGGTAAAAGCGAGGAGATATATATCAATTACGAGACCGAATAGAATACGTCAACGTACCAAATGATTGTAGCGCCACTCAGTGCTCAGCGGTGTTTCGCTGAGCTGGAAATCCTGACATCCATTTACACGTTAAAACCTTGCCCCGCTTCGTATCAGTCTACACTTCCGCCATTGTCATGTTGCTTATCTATAATACGCTCACAGCAACTCTTGTGTGCATTGCGAGCTATATCTTTTGGGAATCATCCGTGCCCCCAACTCCGCCTGCTGGAAAGACAAAAACCAAACGTCGGATTCCATGGTTAAGATCGCATGCAACAGCTAACGCGTGAGTAATCAGTGTTTGCCCAAGGTGCTTACTACTTATTCCTCATCCTTTCGAACAAAGAGCCGTTGTTGTCATTTCCTTGGTGCTCACAGCATATCGTCTGATCGTCGGAGAACACTCGAATAAGGTGATTGAGAGCATATGCTCTCCTTCTGCCCTCAAGAAATCATCTCAACTGTCAATCTGCGCGATGACAGGGCTTTCACTTGTCGTTTTAGGAGGCATTTTACGTATAAAATCACAGCGCACCCTTGGGAAATTCTTTACATGGGAGATCAGCGTCAAACCAGATCATCAGCTCTGTACGATTGGCCCATATTCTTTCGTCCGACATCCAGGCTACCTCGGCCTCTGGGCTGTGCGATTAGCCATTGATATCGTTCATTCCTCACGCGGAACTGTGTTAGTTGAATGCATCCGCCCTCGTTGGCCGCTCTTTGTCGATCTATTCGTGTGGCACAACTATGGTTTCACGTTATCGCTATTCATATGGATGTCGTATCGAGCAAAATGGGAAGACGAATTGATGGAGCAGAAGTTCGAGGTGGCTTGGAAACAGTGGGCAGAGCAGACACCGTATCGTATTGTACCATGCATCTATTAGAGCCCCATCGGAATAGCAACTCCTTTCTTGAAAACGTTCGTTGGATCATATTTTGCCTTGAGCTTGCTTAAACGAGGTAAGTTGTCCCCGAAGATGTCCGCAGGGTTCTCGTCACCCTGGGCCATATTCATGAAATACCCAAAGTCTTTGCCGGAGAGCTCGGCGTTCTTGCTGCGGATGAATGCAACGGTCTCAGCAACGAAATTACTGACAATGCCATCTGTTGACGAGTTGTCGGTTCTAACAAACGTGGTCAATGAATAGATGTCCCTGCGCTATGAGGACTTGGTTCGCGCACCTTCCTTGGACTGCGACCCAATAGTTCTGTTCTCTGATGCGAACAGCCGTTCCACCACTATCTACCTCGGTAAGCTTATCGAAGCGCGTGAGATCCCATAGAATTGCTGAGCTCCGCGCGTCCTCATGATCCTCTGTAAACTTCACCCAGTTTTCCCATACACCAAGGATCAGCTCTTCGTAGAAATCTGCGAACAAGGCACCGCGTATCTGCAGCCGTTTGGGTGCAAGGGCAATAGAGGCATCAGCACCGTGCGAGGCTGTGAGCAGATCCGGGAAGAGACTACATTTATCGACGAAAGGCTTGACAGGACCGTCTCTGAAGGATGATAGAAGAGGCTTCGAACGAGTGGAGTTATGATCTTCCGATACCCAGGGCATGACAATCACAGCAGGCTGATATCAATTGACTCAGACTAGTGTTGATTACATGCGATGTATACGTACCTTAAATAGAGGGCCTGTGCGACTGAAGGTCATATTGAGCTTCTCCTTTCCGCTATAAATTGTTTTCCATTGCTATAATACTTCAAAGCGAGAAATAACGATTGAAAAAAAAGAGCACTAACGTTTACAAGCTTTAAAACATTCAGAAGTTCGCTTCCAGGATAAACGAGAATGCCACTCGTGATGGGACCAACTTGAGGGAAAGCTTTCAGCTCGACTTCCGCTAAGATGCAAAATTGACCACCACCACCTGAGGGCTTCTGTGGGTGCTTGGTATCGCTCTGGCATCGGTTCACATACCTCTGATGGCCCAAAATAAATCGGGGTTTTGGGTAGCACTGGTCTTGCTAATGTTCCCGTCAGCCAAGATAACCGTGGCGCTTAAAATGTTGTCGACTGCAAGCCCTTTGCTGCCACTGAGTGGCCCATAACCTCCACCGAGGAGGAACCCACCAACGCCGACGAACCAAAGAGGTGCCCCAACAACATCTACACCGGCTTTCTTGCATTCTTCATATACGTCTCCCCACAACGCACCACCTTGAACATTTATTGACCCTTTGTCGTCGCTGACTGACACGGCGCGCAGATTAAGGAGATCGATAACAATTCCCCCGTCCGAGCTAGACCAGGTTGATGAGTGGGCACCCCCTCCTTTGATAGCTATATCGAGCGGCGGGTACTGCGATGCAGCGTATGCGAGAACGAGGGAGATATCTGAGTAGTCAACAGGTTGCACAATGCATTTCGCAGGCAGAACGGATAACTGGGAATTTCGTTGTAGTGCCTTCTCATATTCTTCGCCATCGGCAGGGGTGAGCACGCGCCCACGAAGCTTTAGGGACTGCATGGATGAACGTGGTAGGAGTTTTTGGGCCACCAAACCAAAGCCGTGCCCGTGACGTGATGAGTCGTGTCATATTTTATGCCCCAGTTTATTTGACACGCCCCATCTGTGAATGCTTGGACAGGGCATTCGGGTGCTTCCGTCGTTATAATTACCTCTCTGCACCTCTAGACCTTCATTTGATGTTGGATTGAGTATGCCAACAGATGACTGGCTAACTTTCAGACGCAATTTCTGAGGTCTGGATCTATCTTTAGCTCCTTGGTGTTTTGAAGCTTTGACATTTACTCTGTTGCTACTCCAATAAATGCAACAGGATACTCTTCTAAATGTCGACATAAATTCTGCTCGGATTCATATTCAAGGCTTAGTGCATTTTAGATTGATACATCACTAGGAGGTCGCAGTACTTTATCAAGCGTGTTCCGATGCACGTCTCAGGATGCCATCTGCACGGTCCATCACCTAGGCTCTCCCCCCATGTACGCCCAGCGTATGCCGTATATACTCTCGGCGCGTCCGTTTTACGTCCAATACCCTGCACAGTCGTGAATGCTAAAAACTTCAATGAATACGATCAATCTGGGGAGAAGCGCCCCCAAAAGTGATCAAACTGCGCAGAAGTCGTATCACAGCGGACATATCATTGTCATATACCCTAAAGTGTTCGTAAATACCGATGCTTAGCAATCTCCCAAGTATGTCGTGTTAAAAGTGTTCCAAATTTCACAACTACTATTATCTGAGGGTGGCTATCACCAGAAAATGATAGAAATTCATCAGCGCTCGAAGACAGGATGGGTTTGGTTTCTTTCACACACGTTGGGACCTAATCGACATTCACAGGATTCCAGCTGACTGAGCCGTCGCTGCCGCAATCCAATGCATCGAGCTTCGCAAGCGCGACACCCGAAAGCTCGAAGTCGTATATATCAGCATTGGATTTAACACGGGCTGGGTCGGAGGACTTGGGGAGCGGCAAAAACCTAATTGAAGTCATGAAATCTGGCATAATGCCTTGGACGAAGGCAAAAGAGACTTACCCCCTTTGGATTGACC
This sequence comes from Tephrocybe sp. NHM501043, assembly GCA_018855915.1. Taxonomy (NCBI): domain Eukaryota; kingdom Fungi; phylum Basidiomycota; class Agaricomycetes; order Agaricales; family Lyophyllaceae; genus Tephrocybe; species Tephrocybe sp. NHM501043. The sequence continues at coordinate 26,147 of JABCKO010015910.1, forward strand.
ACCGCGAGAGAACTTGTGCTGGGGTTTTGTTGGCCTGAATCCATTGATGTTGGCAAAGAATCAATTTACACCTGATGAAACGCCGTACCTCCTTTGCTACATCCTGTATGACAGGGTTACTGAAGTCGCCACGGATGAGGGGACAATAAGCTTGGACGATGATACCGTGTGCTCTGCAATACTCTACGATTGGTTTCTGCTGACAGAACGGGTGTAACTACGCATAGGTGAATTGATTCTGGCGAATGCATATGAATTTAGCAAGTGGGCATGTACCTCAATCTGATTAACGGCAGGGAGCGGAAGTCCAGCCTCCCGAATTTCTTCAAGATGCTTGACCCCGCTATCGATGAATGATCAACGGGCGATCGACAATGAAATGCGCTAAAACACTTACTAGTTGGAGACTCCGACACTACGAAGAGGCTTTCCTGGCCCTGCGAACTGGAGGAGAACCTTATATGTTTGCAGGCGAACGTCCTTTCCCCCGTATCCACTGTGGATGAGGTACAGGTCGACATAACCTTCACAATGATAAGAATTAAGTCGGCTTCCCGAAGTAAGATGAGCGTGGCGGACCAAGGTCAAGCTTCTTGAGGGTCGATTGAACGGACGCAGTGGTCTTGTCACCACCATCAGCGACCTTAGATGCTGTTCAAGTAACTCAGGTGCATTCAATTAACCCGAGCAAGATAGACTCAACTGATGAAAATTGATTCGCGAGGGAGACCGCTTGCTTTGACAGCAGCCCCAACTTGATCTTCATTCTGATACATCTGGGCAGTATCAATGTGTCTGTGGAACAACAGAACATCAGTCTCACAAAAAAGCTGCTTGCAATCGATGTGATGGTGACCTGTATCCAGCTTTCAAAGCAGCCTCTATAGCGGAGGCACAGTCATCGTTCTGATAGACACCCAGACCAAGCAAGGGGATATTCTGCCCTGAATATATTGCTTCAGCAGAACTTTCACACCGATATGAGGCATCGTCTCACCAGAGGGGAGTTCGAGGGTGGACGAGATTGTAAGAGCCATAACTGATTTCACTCCTCCGATATCTAATTAAGCATCTGGTTGCTGACGTCACTATCAGGCTTTGAAATATTTTCCTTTTCTCTACATACCGTTGGCTACGCGTTTGACACAGCACCAGCCGAGGTACACAGTCTGGTGACTCTCGATAAAGAATCACGATGCGCCGCACACACACGAACAGATCGCCTTTTCATCTGCATCCGATTCGAGGACCTCACAATCACGAGTTTGGTAAGTATTTGCCCTTTGGTAAGAAACTCTACATACCGTCCGAAACCGTTTTGACACGGCATAGGTATACCGTTTGATGACTCCACAATGATAGCGTCCGCACACACAGCAACAACTCGCCTTTCATTTGCATCAGATTCGAGAACCTCGCAATGACGAGACTCGGAAGTATTTTCCCTTTGGGAAGAAACTATACACACCGTTTGACACCACATCAGCCGAGGTCTACGGGTTGGATGACTCCACAATGATAGCACCATACCCACATTGATAGTTCCCCTTCCCAAATATGATGAAGCGCAAATGTATACCCTTCTCCAAATCATCTTTGCCATTTTGTGTCCTTGAAATTGATGTGTGGCCTTGTGGTCTATTTGCCCTTGGTGTCATATACTCTACATACCGTCCGAAACCGTTTTGACACGGCATAGGGTATACCGTTTGATGACTCCACAATAATAGCGTCGCACACATCGCAACAACTCGCCTTTTCATTTGCATCAGATTCGAGAACCTCGCAATGACGAGACTCGAAAGTATTTTTTCTGTAAGCCTACAGCTTACTACGGTTCTCACGAACTGTATATATATCGGACCAGTATCTGAATTGTAATCAATTCAGATATGTGCCTTTTGTAGAGGCTGTAAAGCCATCGTGGTCTGGTCCCACCCAGGCGTCTTACATTCCCTTTGGGAAGAAACTATACACACCGTTTGACACCACATCAGCCGAGGTCTACGGGTTGGATGACTCGATAATGACAGCACCATACCCACACTGATAGTTCGCTTTCCCAAATATGATGAAGCACAAATGTATACCCTTGTCCAAATCATCTTTGCCATTTTGTGTCCTTGATATTGATGCGTGGTCTTGTGGTCTGTTTGCCCTTGGTGTCATATCCGCCGAGGGACGCCGTTACTAAAGAACCCTCCAGCTAGCTCAGCAAGATCATCCTTTTACTCAGTTTTACCCAGACTTAGATTTTATCTGTGTACAAAGCCAATGTTCATCGATGTTGCGGAATTGGCAGGCCTTGTAGTGGAAGGATGTCTTTATGGTAAGTTGCTCCGCGTCAAATTTTCAGCCGTCCATTTGTCCTTCTATTTATTAATCATTACGGTTGCAGGGATCTTTTTCACACTGACCGGCATGTCTGTATATGGCTATTCTCGTTCCAAAGGGATTTCAGCACTTACATCACAAACATGGCCGATGGCACTGTCTGGATTATTGCTCGTCATTTTGCTCACTGCCCGCTTGAGTATCGACACAGCGAACGTCTTCGTTGCGTTCATTGGGCACTCCGATCGTGATTCCAGGGTCGCGTATCTAGAAGATGTGACCGCTCCGTTGTTCACAGCAAAGCACTCGCTCTTAGTTGCAGTCCTCTTCGTTGGTGATTCCTTTGTTGTGAGATTTTCCCCTTTACTGCCATGAGATGTGCACATCTCATCAGTCTACTGCTTTAGAATTGGCGTTGTTGGGCTGTCTGGGGAAAAAAGTTGTGGATTGTCGTCGTTCCCATTATCCTTTCCTGTGTCTCAGCCGGTATGTTTATAAACAATTCTGTAGTGAACTATACTGAATTGCATATGTAGCGTCCGGGTCTTACACGATGTGGGCGTACGCGCATCTCCCATCACAGCAAATTATCTCGGAATTGCACTGGCTGACAGCGTTCTATGTACTCAGCCTTGTCGCAAATGCTATGAGCACCAGTATGTTATAGCTCTCTTCCTCCGAAATCCCTATTGAAGGCTTATCCAGGTCTCCTTGCCTACCGGATCCACACTGCCAGAATGCAGGCACACCAAATCCACCCGTCTACCTATACTGCCGCGGATGGCACACGAACTTCACACCCCGGCCACAGGTCCCTCAAGCCTATTTTGTACATCATTCTTGAATCTGGCGTCATGAATGCCGCGTATTTATTTGTCTACACAATGTGCCTCGTAACAAAAAGTCAAGGGCTCGAGGTGATGAGCGAGATGGTGCGGCCTGCCTTCTACTAAGAAAATGTATTGAATCTTTAACCACCTCATAGGCTTGTCCGCTTACTGGTATTGTTTTCGTTATTGTCATCATCCGCGTCGGCCTTTATTCCTCCCCGGATGCATATTGGCCAGCTTCGCGCTCTCAGCTAACAGCAATCAACAATTCCATGCATTTACCAGCTGCAGATTCACACATCTATTTTGTACCAAATGCAAGGAAAGGGACAGTAGGTAGTACCGACTTGACTGCTACATTTGATAACAATGGAATGACTGGGGGGGACGTTGAGTTAAACGCGTTCCCCAAGGCAGAGAACAGCTTCTACGGGAAAAAAAAAGATGTTGCGTTGTGAAACCATTGAAGGTGGATGGGTTGTCAGAACTCAGCACACCATGAAACGCCTCCAATTCTAACAACTACATCTATCGACCTGTACACATGACTCATTTCTCCATAAACTATTGCCAATACACATGTTTGTGAAGTATAATTGAAGGGCCATTGGGGTCTGCGTGCCCTCTTCCTCACCGTATCTCGTCGCAGACATGGTATCAGATGTAGGTGGAAGACGCACACGTTGATGCCTTTCAATATCTATCCAGGTCTTGTCATCTTCAGTGCACGGAAAAGGGATAGCTCTTTGCCCTGGTCCTCCTTTTTCCTATACGAGTCGGAAATGATGGAGGTAGAGGCAAAATACATGCATGGGGAAGAATGGGCGCATGGCCGATCCATCGCGTCGTCCACTTTGCCAACAAAATCGAGGGCATGGATGGATAGCCTGGATGTCCAGGTTTGACATGCAGTAATGGTTGGTTCCTCATGATTCATATCACAACAAAGACCTTTGTTACCTTCACAGATATAAGCCTGCGAGTGCGGCGTCGAGCCCTCATCGTCTCACACTGCGCCCGTAGCTGCGTAGATTCAGGCTCTTGCGTATCGCGTTTGATCTCCCACCCATCCCTATTTCTCGTTACACTACCACCGTACCACGACATTCTATAACTACTCCTTCGCCCACTATTGTCCTCATAGTTAGCTTGAGCTTTGCCTCTTTGGGGGCTCGGCTTGAGAACTGTTAGGACCCGAATGCTCACGTTTTTTCTCCCGCAAACCTCGCCCGGACTCGTCTGTTCGAAACCTCGTCCATCACGCTTTTCTCACAGATCCCGCAAGATGCCACCCTGTTATCAAATTCTGATACGGAAGCTCTAGCAATGAATATCTATTACGGTAGATTCCGTTGTTCTCGCTAAGTGGTCGTATAGATAAATACTGAATGTCGGTCATTTTCTCCCACAGTCAAACATGGCGCTTTCGTCTTTCTCAAAAAGACTTGATATCTTACCATTAGGATTGAAAGCAGTTCAGGCACCCACCATTGTCTACGATGATGCATACTCAGAGTATCAAAATTTCTGGGTTGCCCTCAAGGGTGTCAGGTTGGTTGAGTGGGGTTTATTCATATCGGGATACATTGCGTGGATTTGCGATGCGTTGGATTTCTTTGCTGTATGTGCTTATCATTATATAACCAATTTTAGTTGCTGATAAATATTTTAGGTGCCATTGTCTCTTTCTGCATTGTCACAAGAATATGGTAAGAAGACAAGCGACATTGTGAGCGTTTGTGACCACTATTCGGTTGAATGGATTGACTCATTGATTGTCCTTTAGACTGCTAGCATCACCTTGACTCTCTTATTGCGGTCTGTCTTTATCTCTTTCTACTGCATTCTCTTGAGAGGTGTTTACCATTAAACCGATTAGATCGTTTGGAGCGGTAAGAACGGTCTCAAATGTCAAGAGTTTGAATCACTGTTAATTATGATCTTCAAGATTATTTTTGGTGCCATATCCGATGCATATGGCCGACGCTACCCTTTGGGGTTCAACCTGCTTTTTATTTCGCTTTTCTCCTTAACTACGGCCCTTTCACGCACTTTCCCGTCATTTCTAGCCTCCCGTGCGCTGTTTGGAGTGGCAATGGGTGGTGTATGGGGAATGGCCAGTGCTACTTCGTTGGAAGTTCTCCCTTTACAGTTACGGGGAATTGGTAGCGGCATTATGAATGCTGGATATCCTGTTGGGTTTCTCATTGCTGGAATTTTCAATTTTGGTCTCGTGCCAAAGGTGAATGATGGATACCGGGCTCTATTTTATTTCGCTGCTGCTTTCTCATTATGTGCTGCACTTTTCCGACTGGCCTTACCTGAAAGCCCAATTTTTATCAAAGCGAAGAGGAAGGACTCAAAATTGAGACGCACCTCGGCATTGCAGAAGATGGGAATTTTCTCAAGAAGATCGATGACGATGATGAAGGGGCACTGGAGATTATTCATTTATTGTGCATTGCTTATGGCTGGTGCGCCTTTATATATTCAACTTTTTCATTAAACTACGACCTCATAACGACACATTTCGCGTAGGATTGCAATTTATTGGACATGGATCTCAGGACTTGATGTTAACATACTTGGAGGTCTCAAAGGGACTATCTGTTCGACAAGCGACGATTGTGGTTATGTTAGCAAATGTAGTACGTCTCTACAGGATCTCTTTCGCCCTAATTCCGCCTCTCATATCAAATTAAAAGGGCGGTGTGGTGTAAGTTCTCCGCTGAACGTTATTCATTGCCTTGACGTGACGATGTTAATTCATTCAAGAGGTGGCCTCATAGGAGGGACGGCAAGTCAGTACCTCGGAAGGAAAGTAACGATGTGGTAATAACCATCTTTACACACTATTGCAGTCTTGTATAGCTCACTTACTAAAATACAGCATATCTATGGTCTTTACAGGCGGTATTTCCGTGCTTCCCTTGAATTTTAAATTTAAATTTGACTTTGCAATAGCTATAATACCGCTCTACGTATTGACAACGTCCTTCCGTGCGCTGGGGGCAGGTGCATTATTACTGCAAGCGGGGAGCTGGGGAGCTTGGGGAGTTGTAAGTACGACGTCTTGTTCCTTCCATAGAATCACTGAGGGCAGAGTTCTCCTTGAGATTGCAATACATCTCTCTGAAATTTCACCTCCAGAATACAGGGCGTTGTTCCCCGGCCTCGCTTATCAAGTTGGAAATGTGAGTGATTTGAGAAGTATTGGGTTGCATGCTGTAGCTTACCAAACCTACACAGATGATCACAAGCGCCTCAGCTCAAATTGAAGCAACTGCTGCAGAAAAGAGCACAATAACAATCGATGGAAAGATCACTCCAGACTATGCAAAGGTCGGTCGTGGCTCTTCAATCAGGTTGTAACTTGCGTTGAACGAGTTTCGATTAGGCACAGGCAATTCTTGTCGGCGTCGCTACCGCATTCACGTTCGCGATGTCGCTGTTAGGCCCCGAGTGAGTAAATTGCAAATATTTGTGCTGAAATACTGCAGTTTCAACAATGCGTGAACAATTTTGTAATAGGAACTATGGGAGGAGATTCGAAGCAGCGGGGGTTGCTTTACAAAACGTGGGATACGAATCTGAACATATCTAAAAGGCGTGGAGATAGAACGAGAAATGAGGAACACCTGTTCCTAGTAGGTGTGTACATACAAGCGCTGTAGTACTGTAACTTATGGTTTGGTTATTACCACAGTCTGTATATGAACATCCAAGGCAATGACCATCCACTGTATACACTGCTGATACTGCCACTTTAATGCAAGAATTTCCTCTAGTTAGTGTCAGCGACTGATGCATTTTTGCCTCTAATTAGTGCATACACTTTGATGTATCAATTGACCATTATATACAGCTTCACTGAATATACCAGTAATGCATGTGACCTTAAGGCTGCACTGGACTTACACCTTTGCACAAATAACCCCCTGCAGAGCCAGCACCTTTTCTCCCACACCAGCAAGGGGGCATTCTGGCTCATGACGAGATTGGCCTTCATTAAATGACATTGCAAAGGAGTTGGGCTTTGAATTCCTCAAGTTCTATGGAATCTGCATAGGTTCTGTATTGGAATATCTCATGAGAGGGGTTCCCTTTGACATGGCTGGCAGCAAAAGTTGCAGTCACGTGAACCCCTACTAGGCCTATTAGGAACGTCAAAATAATAGGCCTAGTAGGGTTTTGGCAGTGAAACCACCTTCACCCAAATCCTATTTGGGAGAGGATTGGGGGGCAGATCTAGGCCAGTCCTGCTGCTATTTTTGAGTTTTTTGGTGTTCTTGCAGGTTCTAATTTGATGTATGTGGTTGGCAGCTCTGATTTGGAGGTGCCAAATTTTTGGTGGTGGTACTAATTCAAAAAAAAGGAAATATATTGGATTTCATAAA
>JABCKO010015911.1:0-10261 GCA_018855915.1 Tephrocybe sp. NHM501043
GAATGAATGACCCTGTTCAAGTTTTGAATGGATATTCAAAACGGTACTGGCCTGTGGCTGACATTCCTTCTCACAGCGAGCACTCCCACCTCTCTCTCTCTGTGTCTCTCTTTCAAACCGGCCTCAGGTATACCCACTCTCTGAAGCGAACCCCACCTCCCACCTGCTGGTACCCTCGACACTGGAAATGGTTGCCTCAACTGGTTCCATAGTGAACAACTCACTCTTGCCTACACTCAATCCTCTCAACACTTACACCCTCTGATGGTATTTGCTTTTGTCCGCTCGTGGCACCTGTTTAACTGCTCCTCGACGCGACTCCCTTCACAAATATAACGAGACATGGCTCCGTTGGGGTGAGCCATGTCCCATGTCCGTTTAAGCTGACTCCTTGCCATCGCTTCTCCCAATGGCTCCCGGATGCAATAACACTCGAAGTATGGGTTGAGTTTTTGGAAGGCGTGCAGGGGGGTGCACATGCAGCTCTACTTTAGTGAGTTTAGAAGGCAACTTCATCGCTTTTCTGTCCAGAATTGATGGACTCATCCAGTTTATCTATCATATTGCCAGGATCTTTTCTGGTTCCGTGTAGCTTGTACCACGACATAGAGTATCAATCACACATGGCGTAATTTTGCATAGCCTTTTCTACCCTGGTTGTGCCATGCCCTCTCCAAGTTCGAGGCCTTACATGCAGCTCCTCGACATAATAATGTAACAACGTTGGTCCCCAACCTGCCTGATACAAAAATTACTGATCCTACCAGTTTTTCGAATAAGGTTTGACACACCACCCTATAAAACACACCAATAGAACAACCAAGTCCCCCAGTGCACTAATAGGTCTTTGTAGCGAATGCGGCACCCTTTTCCCCAAGTTAACCGCATCAGTATGCAAAAAAGTGTGATGAGCTTGCCACTTTGACATCCTCTGAAGTCCGAAAGGCAACGGAGGTGAGTCTATCAGTTTCTCGCATAATAACTTTATAGCCTAATCTTGGTTTAAGGCGAAGCTACAATGCCAAGGATGCTTTATTATGTATCACCCAAATGTGGTGCCTGCAATCAAGCCGGAGTGTCATCAACTGTAGTAGGGGGTGCGCACATCTTTGTATGTTTTCATACCAAACTGACGTTACCCTGCATAAACAATACTGCACTCACTCGAAACCTCCTTGATCGCTCTATCAACCACCATCAATCAGCTTCTCAGCATCGCTTGAATCAGCCGCCTCTGGCGTGTTCGATGAATTCGGCACTTCAGACTGCCCATAAGGCAAAGGAGGCGCTCGCTGCAATCAAATCACAGACTAAAGCCAACACGTTTACCGTGACCATTGAGATGAATCTTGTATCTTTTACTTTACTTACATATATTTTCTATAAAATACAGTACAAGCTCTACTTAAACATTAACCTACTTGAACATGACAAAAAATGATGGGTTTCCTCATTTAGACGGGTACAAAACTTGTAACTTCAACTTGACTATCGTACCAAGACAAAAGGAGAACAGGATTAACTTACATCCTTGATGACAGGTGAGCCCATCAGAGGAAATCAAGCCACGCTGTCAATCGAAATCCTGCCTGATTACAGATGGTACACCGTACCCCCCCCCCGTTTCACGTGTGCCCCTGGTAATTATCCACGAATTTTAACAAGTAGACTGGGATAAGGAATCCTTCAACCTGGGATATGAAATACGAAAGGGCCTGGATATCGGCGGATGAATTGAAATGTCGAGCAGTGGCTTGAACGCCGATCATTGATGTTGGATTCAAACAATGTCTGCCATCTGACGCCAGGATAAGGTTTGAAGCTGAAAATTCCCATGCCTTCCTTGACGCCGAGGGATAAATCGATAAATATGCCTTCCTTACGCAGTTACGACCTGTATCCGCCCTTCCACTCCCAGCTGCCTTGCTAAGTTTACATAGCACTTTTAAAAGTTATTCGTGAAGCAATCAATATGGGTACGTGAAACTAGTCGTGCATATCACACTCTGTTACTCATTCTTAGCCTTCCACAGTAAGATACTTGGTAGCATCTAAGCTAAGTATTCGACTACGAGCTTATCGCTTGGTTATCATCTTCAGTGGCCAGTCATCCTAAGTATTGGTGGAGCTATCATCGGCGCGGTCGTGACGCCTTTGGCAGCTGTTCCCGTTTTGGGACTCATAGGATTTGGTCCAGCTGGTCCTGTTGCCGGCGAGTGTTCGAGACTTTTTCATACAATTCGTACCGCTCATGCGATTCAATTCAGGTGGTATCGCGGCGGGTATTCAGGCCGGAATGCCTGCAGGAGCAGTAGCTGCTGGATCCGGATTTGCCCTTGCACAGAGCATCGCAATGGGTGGTGCCGCCGTACCTGCTTTTGGTGTTGCAGTGGGAAGTAGTATTCTTGCAGGTTCCACCTACGTCGTTGGGAAAATTTTTGGTGCTTGATCTGCATGCATACTTGTGAAACCCGTTCTTGAGCAGTGTTTGTAGCCTTCGGTTGCTGGTTCTTTTTCAGGACTAAATACAATTTACAGATGTCTCTGGTCTATTGAATGTGATGTTTCATGGGCCTTGTAGTCTTAGTAGTAGTACGCGCCGTACTGTCCGGTTTCGTTGCTCTGAGCGATAACATACCTGTAATCAATGATTTCTCAGCACTTAATCGTCGAGCAATGACTATGAATGTCACCATGCATGAATCACACCTGGTATCCATCCCAAGAAGTCCAAAAGGATATTGATGAGGAGATCTGAAACAGATAGTTAGATATGCCTAGTAGCGGTGGGGAAAAACATACCTGGTCCGCAACCGCGTTCTTACAACGGGGATTGAATGTTACGTTCAGCATGAGGTGGGAATATGAACCCTACTGAAAAAAACTGCCAATGGAGGCAAAAACCTGCAATATTCACATTAAGTTAACGATGTCGTTCGCGATTCAGTGTAAACCAATCCTTACACTGCGATAATGTACAGACAGAGGTTAGAGACAGTTGCTGGCATCGTGCAGGGTCCGAAGTATCACGAAAATATAGAGATGCGATGAACGTGGTGTTATCTATCCAAGGGTAGAAACAAGACCGTTTTTGAGATATTCAGATTCAGAACGACGTCATGCTTCTACGGAGATGGGAATCATATATGTATAGAAATCACTGCCGATCACAATTCTCAATTTTGCCTCCGTCATCGCATAAATGATATTACATACACACTAGTTTACATAAAACGAACATGAATTATAGATTGGTTAATTAGCTGAGGCTGCCAGACGAATAGGAAGAGCTCGTCTAGGCGGGACCCATTGGCCCGCGCAATAACGGCGCCTGACTGCTCCAGATGGCTAGCCTGTTCACCTGATGGTTCCAGACATGAGAGAGAGAGATCAACTCCTTGTCCCAAGCTGAGGTGCTACCTCCACTTGCGATGGCTTTCAAGCGTGCAAACTGTATCCGTGTCGTCTTCTTGACCATCTCCTTGAATGCCTTCTTGAATTCGGAAGTTTCTGACTCCCTCCCAACCCTACGACATACAGAGCGGCTGGGGAGCGGAGGAACAGGAAGAGAGTTAAATTTGTTAAGTGCCATAGCTGACGACGAAGATGATCGTATCAAATCGAAAATTGAACGGGGTATTGCGGCGTACCGTGCTTGGCCTCAGGTCTTCGGGACAGCTTTAAATGCTTTCTCTCAGTGCTAACAGCTCTCATTCTATCTACCCGCCTCTCAACCTTATCCGCCACACTTTGCAGCACCTCATCAACTCGATCCACTGCGGATCTACGCGCCTTGCGCACATTCGAGTCGTTGAAGCTTTCAACAGCATTCAGGTCCGAACGAAGCTGAGTGAGATCGGCGATATATCTGAGAAGACGCTCGTTGCGCCTCGTATACGGCAAAACCCTGCTGAGGGAGTCTTTGCAAGCATCAAGGTCGGCGACGTCAATGACATCGGGGAAGGTAAATCTCTTCTCAAGTGCAGCAAGTGCAGTCACACAAACGCCGATGGTCCTCAGAGACCTAGAGATGTGATGGCTGAGGACATCGAGGCTTGTCTAGCATATTTTCTGGTCAAAAGACAACGATAATTTGTAAGAAAGAAACTTACGTGATGGTTCAATGCACGACGGCCCACATAGTCGTTCGCATAAGGAAGTGAACTCGCATTGTGGACATAGCCCTAGATCAAGGACATGTTGACGTGAATGACTCTCAGACAGACATGGGAGACGGAGCCTCACCAGATTGCTGTGTGAATGATTATGCATCGGGGGATTACGTCTAGTACCCCAGTAGGGATAAATACAAGGATGAGAGCCACGGATTTGATAATACTTGCTTCAAGTTCAAGGACGCCCAAGAAAATCCAAACGAGACCAAAATGAAAAGACGCCGAAAACTGGTATGGCGCAAAGATGGTGCCCGAATCCAAGTGTGGGATGAAGAGCTTATAATAATATGTTCCTTAGTTGATATAAGGGCGCCCCTTATGTGGCTGCTTGTAGGTGCTCGAACCATGAGTTGCCGTATACCATGGGTATCTCCTGCTGTTGATGTTGTAGGTCCACCGTGTGCCAGCGACCGAGATCAAGCAGTCGTTACATCATGCTGGAATGGATTTGACTCAATGAACAGCGAGCGCTGCCAATCTACGCTGTTCCAATGAAACAGTGACCATTCCTTGAAGCATAAGATGTCTGGTTGATTTAATCACCGATTGATTCAAGATGTACCGAAATCCCAAATACATTACATGATTATGTATACATAAAGATAGAAGAGGGCCATGATCTATTTTCGTTAAACAGCGAGGAAGGTAGCAATAATAGAAAAAGGAAAAACCGATAGATATTCAACAGGGGGCTGTGATGGGGTGCAGGCATTGTAGGCGTAGTGATCCTGGAAGAGCGGGTTTGTGGGCTGTTCGACAGCATATGAGGATAGGTGGGTGCTCTGGGTGCGTGCGGCATCTGGGCGTCTGGGAGCCCGCTAATACTTGCCTCGTGTGTGGAAAGCGGCAGAACGGCCATGACGCGATTGGGCTTTGTCATTATTATCATACGGATCGAGAGCGAGCCTCAGATAATTGGTTTGAACCCCGTCCGAATCAGATTCAGATCCTGAGCTCCACGAGTCCGGGCCATTGCGTTTGAAAGCGAGAAAGTCGTCCAGTGGGTTCCCACCAATGACTTCCTCGTTGCGGACGACGAGGACCAAGGTATGCACCAAGCTCTTCCAGTTCTTGTCAAGAGCGACCAACGCCTTATCGAATTCAGTCGTAGGCTGATGATTGGCAATGGCTTGAAAACGTTGTATCTGGATCCGCGTGAATTTGTCCGACATGTTCTTATATTCATTGTGAAATCTGGCATCCAAACCCACAATTCGGCATACGTCAGGAGTCGGTATTGGGGGTAAAGGGAAGGCCGTCGATTTCACTGTAATGATTTTCGATTCGGTCAAGTCACAACGGCCGACATCAATGCAGTGACGAACCTTCGGGTATTGATGAGGGTCTTTTGGATCCAGGAGGCTGAGGCGGATCAAGAGTCGGCGGCTTGGCGGGAAGGGTTGGGATATATGGAATGGGAGGCGTCTCTGGGGGAAGGTCTTTCAGAGAAGGCTTCTCCAGAACAGGTACTTCTCGACGAAGTTTTGTACTTCTTCTCCACTCATCGAGACGCCTCTTTACCTCATCCTCCAACTCTCGTAGTGCTTGCTCAACTTTATCGATAACCTTCTTGCGTGATATGCGGACCAGTTCGTTGCCATGACTGGGAACAGCATCTAAATCTGTCTGGATCCGAATCAGCGCTTCCTTGTGTTCGCGCAGAGCCCGATTATTCGTGGTGAAGGAGAGAGATCCAAACGGAGAGCCATCGGAGTTGTCCGAATGATCTAGGAAATCGAGATGTTTTGGAAATGAAAATCCAGACTGGAGTGCTTCAAGTGATTTTTGAAATTTGCCGACCGCTTCCAAAGATATGACGTTTGGTGGAGGAACCGAGGCTTTCGCAGCAGGCGCAGCGATCGTTTGTGATGGGTTATAGGCATGCGTCGCTGCGGTTATGGCTCGTGGTGGTATATTATTAGATGTAGTGCGAGGAGTCCCCTTCATAACCATAGATTAACAGCGGAAACACTCCGACTCGGTATCAGTTCCACTTACTTGAGTGGGGTTTCGAGCAGTGGCCTTGGAGGCGAGGCGCGAAGCTTGACTGCTGGCCGTTATATAGCCCTTGGGTTTCCAGTTGCCGTAAGTTATCGCCTGTATGAATGTACATGTCAATCTCAATCCTTTCAGCCTACTGAGCATACATGCTCACACGAGAGCCTACATTAACCGGAAGTGAAGTACTTTGTGATATTGGTGGAGCTTGAAAGGCGCTGAGCAGAGGTCAGTTGTCAGAAGGCTTGCCAGTCATATACGCACTCATCAGAGGGGGTGAAGCTCTTTGCGCTCACTGGTTGATAACGGGCTGTGCTGTTGTTGAGAGAGGTCGAACGCTGTCCTATTGCGGTTGCCTGATATGCATTGCGCTGGGTCCTGCTCATGCCAGTCATGGAAAAGCAATGGCCGAGACCAAGTGGAAAGGGCCGAGGGAATGGGGAGATCTGAGAGTGATTGCGTATGAGTATATCAGTGATTGTCCTGAGCGTCAATTTCGATTTCCGCATTAGCGCCAGCCACATTATCCCGGTGTCCGTGACTCATTCCTCTCAATTATAAGCACGTTCCCTTTTCAAGGTCCACGACGTATTGAAACCAGGAAGAAAGCGATGCTAGAACCCCCGTTGGACCACATGTATCAGAACATGTGTGTTTACACAGCGTCGGGGCCCAGGGTTCAACTTTCAGGCGGGGAAAGCACACGTTGAAAACACGCTGCCTGGGCATGGATAGGACAGGCTATGGCCTCCGGAGGCCGGCCGACAAATCACGACATCTCAAGAGCAGCATCAAATGACTATCGCGACGCGTTCCTCTCGCCCCGTTCTTCGTCTTCTGTCGGTCTTCTGAGGGACTTGAAGCAGAAGGAACCTTCCATAACAATGAACCACAGCTTGAGAAAGAAAGACTTCTGTATCGTTGCGGTTGTAAACTACACATGGGACGGGAGTCAAACCGAATCATCTAGTAATACCAAAAAGATGCTTGCCCAACGCTTTTGCGAAGAGTGACAACCACACTTCATAGATTCTCCTATTAAGGTACACAAATTCTGGTAAATCCGATCTGTGACTTCGCGCTTGCGTTCTTCAATGCATCCGTTTCCGTAGGCCTTGACGAGATTGCCGAAGGCAATGACGGGAGTATTTGAGGGCGTTGGAAAAAGATGTGTAAAAGGAGGATTTTGGAAGTCAGTGTGAAAGTATTGAGGATCGAGATGTGAATAGATGAAATCGAGGTGTGTCGGGTTGTGGAACGTCGTTATAAAATCATCTAATCTGTCTTCTATGCTTTGGAGTGCACTGAATGAATGCTTAATCACCCAGTATGACGGCGGCAAGCAATGAGACGATAAGACCAACCCGATAGTTTAAATAGAGTAACAGTCAATGGTCTCCTGGGAATATGCAATCCAAGCCTCTGCAAGCTCCGTATTCCGTAAAAGTCCATAATCATGGGAGAGGCAAAAATGAATTACCCGCACAATTAACGCCCTTTGGGTGCATTCATGTCAGGTTTCGCCATCGGCTTCAAGGGTTTATGGCTAATTGACGTGATTTTTGGGGAAAGATTTTGCGAAGGCACCTTCCTTATTGGACGTTTCTTTCTGGGTTTGCTATGACATTTTAGGCTTACTCGCTGCCCAGCACGGAAAAGCGTTTGTTTAGTTGTAATGTCATTCCTCACCTAAAAAAGCATGGTTGAGTATTCAATGGATTATTTAAATGCAATCCACTGGCTCACCAGTTCATGATCATGCTCCGGATAAAGATCTGAAAGTCGAACAAAATGACCCGCTGAAGCGACATACAGAAAGTCACTTGAGGGAATGATGTCGCATTTAGTGCTAGTGATGCGAAATGCTACAAAATCTTGCATTCCGAAAGGGCCCTGACGAGTTAGATAGGAGGGAAGAAAGGTGAAGGTTCGAATAAGGTGGAAGAATGAACAGAAGTAGGGATAGTCATATCAGCCCCAGCCTTTCCCTATTTGAGGGACGCGCGACCCAGTTGGTACGCAGATTGCGGAATGAATAAACTCTTGTTCCCCTCCTCGAAGGGCTGTGTGAGTGACTCAGAAGCGGCCGAAATAGGGGCAGTCATATCAGCCCCAGCCTTTCTCTATTTGAAGGTTTGTTCAAGCGCTTCTGCGTCTTGTTTTATACCCGAGCGCACAGCAGATCCCATCATGCGACTTACAACTTACAAGGGGACCTTGTTCCCTGGGCCACCCACAAAGATCGTAGATCGTGCAGCTCAATCACGGCGGTTATTGTCTTTTTGGGAGTACGATGGCCCAATCTTCATTTTTGTGTTCCGATCACAGATTTAGTCTAGTAAACAGAAACGATAACAGCGAAAAGATCGCCATGTATATGAATCATTGAATGTCATGATGCGTATGGATAGAGCAAGACAGAGCGAACAGTAAAGACATGAAGCCGAACGACCCAGGAGTTATGCGTATACACCATACATGCCCAAGATACTGTCAAGCAACAAGCAGAGGTGGTAATATCACCATCATAGGCGGATAGAGTGTAGCTTCAACAACGCGCTTTGTGGTCCCCCGCCACCTTTCTCAGGAGGTAGCCTCATGAATAAAAGCCTTTTTGTACCATGGGTGGCTAGAAGTTACACTGGTCAGTGGTTTCCACTACAGCTAAAGCGCGACATGCGTTTTCCTTGTTGACGTCACGTCATTCCATGCCAAGCTATCGTATGTTTCGTATATTAAACAGACTTGACTAGACTACCTTATCTAGCATGTCAAGAAAGGTCACAACTCTAATGCGCCCTTGCAAAATAAATCTCGATCATTGGCTTTATCGGGATAGCAGACTGCAAGAGTATAGCATTTCCGTCTTTGAATGAGATATCATCTTTTTGTTATCGATGGTTCAAGGGTTCAAACGAAACTGGTATATCTTTGATGCGTCGGTGACTGAAGTTTGGTGGAAGAGTCGACCAAGACTGTCCTCGTGTACGAGAGAAGAAGTCCGAAATATCAAGATAGTTAAATAGAGTGTCTGTAGTTTGTTTGGGACTTGATATCGTTCTAGGTCAATCTCTGGCAGACGCTTCTGAATCCTGATCATGAAAAGCTTCCTAGGCAGCCGCGATCATGCACAATCTATCTATTGGTGCGGGATCTATAGCGAGTATATATGAGTCAAAGGGTGCTGCTAACACGTTGCTCACACTTCCTGCGTCCTGACCCCCACCTCCCAACCCCAAGGCCAACGAAGTAAAATTCTCTTTAAAAAAAGCGCAGATTGGGTCATCAAGAAACGTTATCATAAGCGACATCTAGGGTATTGGTACAAAGGTATCAAGCGTCTATGGGGAGTCAGGTATGTATGTCAAGAAATAAATCATGAAAGCATTTCGAAAACCAGTGTCTATAATAAGCATCTCATCATCTCACCTCACCTCCTTCCCTTCCCCTTCCCCTTTTTCCCCTTCTGATTCTGGTTGCCAGTCTTAGCTGCGGGCTCTGGCTTTTCTGGTGCGGCTGCTGCTTTTGGAGGTGTTACTGACGCGGCTGCGGCTTCGGCCTTGGGCGCGGGCGCGGGCGCTACAGTCACGGAAGCAGTAGCAGGTGGAGTGGTTGCAGAAGCAGCTTTCGGTGGAGTGGTCGTTGTGGGCACAGACTGGAGGGCGGATTGAAGCTTCGCAGGGTCAAGCTTCTGAGCTCCCCATGCACTCTTTTTGGCCGGTGGACCCGATGACCACCCCGAAGCAGGCTTGGTCGTGTTGCTCAAAGTCTCCGCAGGAATGGCACTGAAATCACCTTTCTTTGCATTCTCCGCCACTGCCATCATCCACTGCTCCTCATCACTCATCGGCGGGGACGTCGGTGCTGTCGATGGTGTAGGCACCGACGAACTCAAACCGTCTGGGTACTCTCCGTCAATCTCATCGTCGAAATCGATCACATCCGAAAAAGCAGTTGGTGGATGACTAGGCTTGGGCTCTGCAATGTCGAGGAGATGCCTGGAATTGTTGGGCAAAGGCTCATGCTGAGCATAACGTCCTCCAGGAGCTTCGTCGTCAGGTTCGTCTTCGACTGTCGGGTGCTTCGTG
>JABCKO010015911.1:17685-33434 GCA_018855915.1 Tephrocybe sp. NHM501043
GAGAGGGAGGCGAAGGAGGCGAAGGAAAGAAAGGAGCGTGAGGAGAGGGTTGAACAGGATTCAAGAGAGAGGGAGGAGAGGGAGAGGGAAGACAAGGACAGGAGAAGGAGGAAGGAGAAGGAGGAAGTGGAAGCACGCCTTGATCGAGCGCAGTGGGAGAAAGTGCATTTGGAGAAGTATGAAGAGTCGCGCAGGAACGAGGAGGAGAATGACCAGCAAGATCATCTGGAATACGAAGAATGGGAAGAACTACAGCGTTGGGAAAGACCTCAAGAGAAACGAGGCCAAGAACTGCAAGAGGATCGTGCACACAAGAGACATCTTTATCCAACCCATGGTATAACCACTCTTGAAACTCCCTCAACCATATCTAATTGCAATGTACAGAAGTTTCTTCGAGCCCTCAAGCGTACAGTCCCTCTCCTTCCTCTTCAAGCGGATCTGAAATGTCGGACCGTGAGGAAACTGACTTGTCTGACGGAGTGGCCACAGACGCTCTCGAACTCTTGTCTCCACCTCCTGTACGTCCTATTACAGCGAGAAAGGGATCTTTCCATGAACGGGCAGTGGATCCTTCCTTCATTAGATCGATCGACCATCCTTCGGGCCCCTCTTCCGCCTCCGATCGACCTACTACTCGCTCACCTCCAAATTCTTCGTTTCCTTCGCAACACCAGATCTGGAAGCCATCCTCCATGGAGGATGATACCGTCCCAAGGCCTCTGTCTGCTGGGATTGGACGGCGTAACAGTGTCACTAGCATCAAGTCGACTGGTTCAACAGGCTTGCGTCCCTCGATTGCTGAGGAACCCATCCCCGAATGGAGTGACGGCGAGGCAGAGTACTCGAAACAGCATGCGAGGTTCGCAGAGCTTGGTGATAACCATTCTTCGACAATATCTATGCCTCGGGAGAGGGAGAAGCGAAGGGAACATCGCAAGAGCTCTGCGAGTGATAAGCCCCGTAGTGACGACTTTGCGCCTGCGTATACCAGTTCTAGAACCTCTTATCGACCGGAAGATATCAAACCTGTTCCAAGGGATGTCTACGATCGTGATCAACCATACGTTAGTCTGAGAGCTCATCGTTCCGAAGAGATCTCACCTCGTGTTCCGTCAAGCGCGCGACCACTGCGCCGTGAGGCATCTTTTCATGACGAATACAGTGACGCTCAATCCTATACACCCAGTCGCCCAGTCAGGGCAAGACCTTCGTTTGAGGAGCGCCCGTCCGTCTCCTATTCCAAACCTCCATTGCAGGGGCGAGTTCCTTCGCGCCCATCGTCAACTTTGAACGAGGACCGGGATTATTATGACCAAGGTTCTTCTTACCGATCCTACCCAACCCCTCCCGGTTCTGCCAGTCGATCATCAGGCCGTGAGCCACCTATCAGCAGGTACCCCTCCACGCGTACAGAGCCACCCTCATCGTATACATATGGTGCTGAGCCTCGAAGCAACACATTCAAGTACGCGGAGCAATCAGAAAGCCCTTCAACACGCAGACTGTCTGAATCCCGCCCTTCTCTTATTCGTGAGCCTTCTTACACACATAATTTTTCTGATGGTAAACTTTTCCTTGCGGTTAAATTTTGAATACTTCTGATCTTGTTTTCAGAACCTCGTTCTATCCATGGCCCACCACTTCCTCCCGGCTCATATTCACGCACATATGAAAGAGCTGCCTCAGCGAGCATACCGATTACTTCTCGACAACACCGGCCTTCATACGGACAAGAAGAGGCCGAGGGTTGGAAATCGTGGACCGCTGATTCGCATATGCCTCGTCGTGAGCCTCGCCGCGACTCTGAACGTCAAGATAGGTACAATAAAGTTGACGACTCCCAAGGACAGGAGTCCGAATACGCCGGCAGAGGTGGACGCGATTATGAACTTTGGCATCCATGCTCACAGTCGCCTCCCTATTATGGCCCGCATCCCGAGCCGCCTCGTCGCGAATCCACTCACCCGGTTCGTTCTCCGATGGCATCGCACCCGAGCAGTTATCACGACGCACCTAACCACTCCTTTGGTGGTAGGGAACGGGCCTATGAGAGGGATGTTGATAGTGATGAATACATTGAGGACATGAACACCGACCTGGAGACGGCCCTACGATATCGAGAAGCAGTCCGACAGAGACGTGATGACATGCAACGATCAGATGAAGATAGGCGATGGGGGGCAGAGGAGCGGCGATGGCTGAGGGAAGAAGAAATTGACCGTATGAAGGTAGAGGAAGAGAGGCATAGATCGATGCTGGATGAGGAACGTCGAGAAGCCAAGCTGAGGAAGGAGGCGAAGAGGCAGGCTGCGGAAGCGGCAAGATTGGTGGAAGAGACGCGAGAAAGAGAACAACAGGAGGCGAGGAAAATTAAGGAAAAGGAGGAAGAAATTCGTCGTCAACAAATAATGACTATGAAGAAAGCGGAAGAATTGAGAAGGAAAGAGGAGGAGGCCAAAAGGAAGGAAGAAGAGGTGAGGAGGGAGATGGAGGAGGCAAAGAGGAAGGAGGAGGAGGCGAGGGGGAAGGAGGAGGAGGCGAGGAGGAAGGAGGAAGAGGCGAGGAGGAAGGAGGAGGAGGCAAGGAGGAAAGAGGAGGAGGTGAAGAGGAAGGAGGAGGAGGCGAAAAGGGAAATGGAGGAGGCAAAAAAGAAAGAGGAAGAGACACGCAAAAAGGAGGAACAAGTGAAGAGGCAGAGGGAGGAAGTGAAACGGAAGGAGGTTGCAGCAAGAGAGGAAGCTCGCAGGGTGCGGGAGGAGACTTGGGCGAAAGAGCA
Organism: Tephrocybe sp. NHM501043; assembly: GCA_018855915.1. Taxonomy (NCBI): domain Eukaryota; kingdom Fungi; phylum Basidiomycota; class Agaricomycetes; order Agaricales; family Lyophyllaceae; genus Tephrocybe; species Tephrocybe sp. NHM501043. The sequence goes on from JABCKO010015911.1 coordinate 20,465, forward strand.
GGAAATGATTCACCGAGAGGAGGAACTTCGCAAGCGTGAGGAGGAACTTCACCGCCGTGAAAAGGAAATTGCAGAACAGAAGGAGGCGGAAAGGTTGAAAGAGCAGGAGGAATCGCGGCGGGAAGCCGAGAAACTACAGAGGCAGTTCGACGAAGAGAGGTTTTTCGAAGAGCAGAAGAAGATGGAGGAGAAGTTACGATATGACCAACAGCAAGAGGAATTTCGGCGGCGTGAACAGGAGATTCAGGAACGGAAAAGGCAAGACAGTACAGGGTCATCCTACGCATCGTTTGCATACTCCGCGAATACTCCAACTCCCCGCTCGCACCCTCCATCGTCCACTGCCAACGGGCCGACTTCTGGTTGGTCTTCCGCGTCCAAAACGTCCTCAGCAGCAAAGCCACGATCCGGTTCGATGAACTCGACCTTTCCAACGTCAACATCTTCAGCTCATCCACCAGCATCTTCACACGATGAAAACGAATGGAAGCGCAGGCTTGATGAACAATTCCAGCAGCAACAAGAGCGGTTCCGCAAGGAACAGCAGCGCTTCGAGGAGTCGAGACAGAGGGCAGATAGTAACAAGTTGACCAAGGAAAACGTTGCCTCTACTTTAGAGCGCCACGAGCGCCAGTGGACTGCCTTGCTGTCGACTACCTCTGCCAACCTTCGCTGGGAATCTATTCCTTGGCCTATGTTCAACTCACCCAAATATCCCGATGATATAACGATCGCCGCTGTCGCCGCTTACATGGAGTCTCCTCTTCTTCCAGAGAAGGAGAAGGCCAAGCTACCGAAAGATCGAATCAAGGAGCAGATCAGGAAGTGGCATCCTGACCGTTTCGAGACCAAGTGTTTGCCCAGAGTCGTCGAGGAAGAGCGAGAGAAGGTCAAAGAGGGTACGGGGACAGTGATACGATCACTGAACGAGCTTTTGATGAGGGTGAACACTCCTAGGCTTTTTGACTAGTTGGAGGATGTACAGACGTGCCATTTGTTGTATCTATCTAGTTTCATCATGTACACCGGATACAGATACCCTACTCATCCATTGTATAAATATCAAATCAAACCTATCATATTCGACTGCATCTTGAAAGGACGTTGTCGTCGAGTCGCAGTAGGCCATGGTATAAATTTGTTCAGAGGGATGTGAATCATTCCTATTAAAATATACTCGACTTCTCGAGAGTCGAACTCGCCACCTCCGGTGACGCCACGGCCAAAGCGCCAAATATTTACATGCCCATTTTTATATCAGCCACAAAACGTCGATCGCCATTGGCTATACAGGTCCAACGCAGCCACCGAACTGCGTTGGTATTTAAATATTATTTCCTTATTTAGAAATCCTCAGTTCTTTACCGTGAACTGAGACGATCACGACAGGACAGAACAGGAGTCTATTCTAGCCGACGATCTACGCGTAGATAACAAGAGGTGTGTCCGATATCCAATCCGTCAGTGTGATATGTAAGCAATGTGCTTACACCTGAGGGTACGTTGATTCATTTCGTTCACGGACTTTTACTTATACTGAGTACATTATACTCATAAGTCTATAATTCCTAGTCCAGCAGTTTGAGCAGAATGGCTCTCAACCGCATGCCTATTGAGCCGAGAATGGTTCTCCCAAGGATAGTTCTTCTTTCTCCGAACCAGGATGATACAGAACCTTCGACTGGAACTTGGCTTGAAAGTGGATTTGAGAAAATCCCAGCACATGATAAAAAATTGTGTGTGGCGTCGCATTTCCGGAACGGGAACTGTAAGCTTCATAGCAACCGGTCTTCATCAGGTTTACTCGAACGAGGACTTACAATGACCTACCAAGAAGTCTCTTCAATTGTCCTTACTTCGTAAGTTCGTGAACGTTTCAGCTCCGGAAATGCTTCCTGGCCCCTCCTCTAAAGTGGGGACTGAGAGTATATGTATGGTTCGATGACGTAGTTATCGTATCTATCTAACATGATGAGGACAGGACGGCGATTTGGGCGAACTTAATGTCAAAGTGAACAGCACGAGCGGAAGAGGTTTTGTTCCGCGTTTTTCACCACGAGCCACACCATCACGTTACGTATATGGGTCGATGGCGTAGTTGGTTATCGCATCTGTCTAACACCTGTATTGCTTCCTTTGTTGTGTTCACAGAAGGTCCTCAGTTCGAGCCTGGGTCGACTCATACACCGGATTCAAGCCTTTCTTTTTGACTAGGATGCATCTTGCCCTTCTTTCGCTCTTGACACCTACATACATATATCCTTCCAATTTCCCGATACAGACACCTGAGTTAACATTTATACTATCATCCTCTGAACCTCACATCGTCGATCAAATCCTTTTGTTCTTTATGCTTCGTTCATTGACGTACATACTTGGTATGTATGGGATGGAGCCAGACCACACAAACTAGATGAGAAGTACGATACACATTTTCCTTCCCGTTGTCGCCTTCGGGACCGCCGCCACATAGAATAGGCTCAAGGGAAGATGTCTCACACCACACGAAGTGGGATAGCAAAGATCATGCGATAATATTTGACGAACCAGAGGTGTTGCCATACATGTAGCAAATGGAAAATACATAGCTCGATTTAGGTGGACGAGAGTGAGAATGGATGACGAACAATCTAAGATATAGAGACAGATGACGGAATTGATAAAAGTAAAAGATACCGGCGAGGGTGAGGATATATACAAATGCATGAGAAGGATGGTGTGGTGTGCATGCGCCGCAGTGGACACTGGCGTCGATAATGACGGGTGCATAGTGGTGATAGTGTCGGTAGCGGGATTCCCATAGTATTCAGGTATCCAGAATGGGTGCGCGTTCTTGGGTAATATTTGGTGAGAATAAGAGAGAAACATTGCGACGAACTTGGTGATAGATGGTGAGACACGATTTGCGCAAGATAAGAAATAAATCATGGGGATTCATGCTAGGTTGCTATGCAAAGGTCAACTGCAAACGGGCACAGAAGCGAAGAATACAAGGGGAAGAATTCGGGAGAGTCTGCACAACAATTATCTTGCAGTTCCGTCTGAACGTGACGCCGTGTGAGCACACAGCGCACCGCACCAAAGTAGCAACCACTTACCACTTGAAATCTGTGACAGGATCATGACTTCAACCGTAAGATCCTCCCTCGACAACGATCACCCTCCCCCTCTCATCCAACCCTTGGCCCATTGCTCTTGCATACAATTCCTTCTCATCTTCCTCATCCTCTTCATTCTCTTTTGCCACCCATGCATTCCTCATACCTCCTCTCCCTTCCGACACAGCCCGTCTCCCGGTCCTTTCATGAACCCTTGACCTCGACCTCGAACTCCCACCGCGACTCGTATCCCTGTGCCTGGCTATGCCAGGGAAAGGTGGTAATGGCGGCGGGCCAATAGGCGAAGGCGGGAGCAGAACGTCGACGGAGCGTCCACCGAGCATGACAGTTATTCGCTCAGGGTCTTTGCTGCAGGCGCGGTCTCGTGTGGGTATTGATAGGGGTATGGGGGCGGATTCGGTTTCACAGCGTGGTGAAGGCGTCGAAGAGCGGGGTAGGAGCGTTGGTGCTGGTGCTGGTGCTGATGTAGGAAGGGGCGGAGGGGTCGAGAGGGTTCGAGGAGTTGGCGCACGCGAGCGAGAACGGAACCCGAAACGCGTCACAGCAAGGGCTTTGACGCCAGTTGAGCGTCTTCCTCGCTTGTCTTTCCCTTCTTCCTCCCCTGGATCTGAATACGTCGCGCTCAAGCTATAACTCGACCTTGATCTCGACACCGAATAGATGCCTCTCCCCCCATACCTCGTCACCCCAGGAGAGCTCTCCAGTGGCATGATAGAAGGATACGGGCTCCGGCTGGTGGGTGACACCATATTTTTCTTCTCCCTCAAACAATGCCGCGCCCTCTCCTCCCGAGCGAGTTCCCTCCGAACTCTCTCCTGACGTAATTCTGCCGTGCTGGTGGATATGGAGGAGGCGGATGGTCCCGAGGACGTTTCTGATGCGACGTTGGACGTCTCCGGTTGTATTACAGAGGTAGAGGAAGTAGTGACGCGGAATAAATGTGTGAACTGGATTCTTAACGTAGGTGAATTGTGGGAGGTAGTAGTCAGGGAGTGGTTTGCACGAGACGGAGAAGGATAGAAGTACTCCTCATCCTGCTCCTGTACATGGTCATGGGCTGCAAGATGCGACATCACTGACACAGCACTGGTCGGACTGGTCGGTATATTTATTAGGAGTTGCAGGTGTAGGTGGGGATGGAAACGAGTGGAGGGGGACAGGGGACTGGTAGTGATAAGGAAGATGGTCCGCGTTATCTCTCGTGATATTTGTGTGCTACCGGCGGCGGTGTTCAATCCTTCTGCTTCTAAACTGATTGTTGATGATGAGGGCGAATACAACAAGATAGAAGTCTATTCAAATTATAGATAGACAACGTCGCCGAAGAGCCCAACAGAGACGGGCTTGTCAGTGTTACGTTCCAGGTACGTCTTCAAGAGATAAGCTGCGTCGCGAACTTTCTTATCTTCCACATCTTCCTGTAAATAGACCAGAGAGAGCAGAGAGATGAGGCACGTGACTGCAAGAGCTGAAGGGTAGAAAAGCTGTTGAGAAATTCGTAGACGTGTGTCCGTTATTCGGTCGGTCTTCGAGACATGTCAATGACTTATCTCAAGTCAAGAACACAGAACATACCATAAAACCATAGAAATCGCGGGGAAACACATCCCAGGAGACGGGTATTGCATTGTACTGCAGCTTTCGGAGTGTTCAGGTTAAAGCATCAATTTCAAGCCATCATTCCAAGTCTCGCCATTGTCGGTGTTTGAGGTTCGATGAAATATAGATAAACCACTCAAGCCTCATGGTTATGAATAGTGTCAAGTGTATGAGCCGAGATCATAGGAAAGTCTGTTGGAGGACTGGTTGAAGAACGGGTTTGAAGACCTGGTCAACTGACCTCATAGGGTTATAACATGTGACCTTGAGACATCAACGCGTGGTCGCGATGGTGAGCATCCACGTCAGACGCGTGTGCTGGAAGGCTGTAAGCTATGCACGGTAGAAGAAAAAGACTCGTAACGCACTCTAACTCCTGTTGGTGCACTTCTTGAAGCATCGTTTAGCACCATAGCACCATTATGTACCAATGACATAAGCTTACTTATCGCCTCAGTCAGATATTTACTATGTAGGCCTGGTACAAAGTGCCTAGCACATGAGACACTTGGTGGGGTCTGGAAAAGTAAAAAATTGAAGATGAAAGGTCAAGATACAATAGAGAGAGAGGTCCTCCAAATGAAAAGAAAGCCTGGAAGTCGTCTAATGCGTCAGTTCAAATAGCCGGCGTTACTTCTGTTTTATTTGCAACAGCATCCGCTCGCGCGGTGCGTACTCTTTCCAAGACTGAACTTGGTATGGGCATGTAAGTTACATGCAACGTTACATGCAACGATTCTAACAAGGCACCTTCAATCACGATGAGGCGGTCGCCCCTTTCGAAGTCCGTCAAAGCTTGCCATGGTCACTTCAACAACTCACATCTAAGCAATCAGCGGTGACTCCTGAAGAATTGACTCTAAGGCAAATCTCCCTTCATTAGCTTCGAATGCCAGATTGTTTTGATATCTACAGCGCGGTTGAATGACATCTTACTTTTGAAGGAAAATTGAACGTAATACGTTCATGCTTCAGAGCTTGACTTAAGAAGGCTCCAAGTTGGAAATGGGGACAAGACATCACGGCGGATCTCGACGGCCAAGTCATGTATACGTTCTGAACCAAGCAAAGTGGACATCCCATAGATTTAAGGTATCCTGATCAATGACGCTCCTGGCATGAAACCCATCTCAAATTTAGTAAAGTGTATCGATGCTCGATATCGCTTCAAATTGCTTCAAGTGATGGAATCGTCGTAACGCTTCACTACCTCCAGGTTTGCTTTTTCGGGAATAAAGTATAAAAGTTAAAGTTCAGGTCTCGAGGAGTCGCATTCCTAGACGCCGTGACAGATCCTGCCCTGCATGTATTTTATTCGAAAGCCCATCGATCAATGTGCAGACGACGGGCAAGGACGCCGTCTTGTCAAAAATATATGTGGGCGCAGGAGCCGAAAGAAAAATTTTCTCTTTCTCATGATTATGATCAATACGCAATTGAGCCCAAGATCCGACAGGCCTTGTTATAGATAGATACGAGCATAGGGCACGGTGTTGATTAGGTGACTTCAGAGTGATAATCGATAATCGATAATCCATGGCCACTCTGACGGCATTTGCAGGACAGAAGCCAGGCACAGGTTAACATCTTGAGGTTCTCGTGGAGCTTGAGTCTCGTGAACACAGAATGGGAAGACGGCAAGGCAGTCTTCACAAAGTGAAATGTACAGCTTTTCCCCTCTTTTGATCCGTCGAAAAAAGGACATAGGACTGTTCATCATGGTCCGACCCAAATGAACTCGGAGAGGAAGGCAGGCTGAACTTTTAAAAAAAAAATATGAATTCGGAGACAATGCGACGTTGCCTTCAAGGTATACGAAAGCAGGATGCTTGCATGCTGACGTATCGCCGGGAAATGGCGCGGCGCATGCACGTCAGTTGAGTCTGTGTGGCGGCACGACGTGCCGGAGCTTAAGGCTACTATACCCATATACCAACCTGGGCGAGAAACGTGGATTGCCGTGTGTCAGAGAAGTCTTCGGAATGCTGAAAGTCATTGGCATTGAATCGTCAGAGTATGTAAGCCTGACGTCTTTTGAAAGGAAAAACGTTAGAGGGACTATCACGAGCGACGATTGGTGGCTTTGATATGATATCAAGATGCCGCGAGAGGCTGTTGACAAAAGAACAAAGAACTGGTGTCTTCCGAGAATCGTGAGCATTTTTATCTGAAGGCACTTTATCAGCGAGTGTTCGGAATTGTGGAGCCTTACATCCTGAGACATGCAACATGCAAACATGTGTCTGGGGAGAGGTTTAGGTATCAGAGGTTTTGTAGCCAACTTGAGGATCTAAGTATCTCGAAGACGGGCAATCAAGTTTTCAATGTGAGGTCAATGCAGAGCAATGTCCCACACTATATACTGTACGCGATCCATCGCCGTCTTGATGCAAATAAACGAGAACATAAAAAGAACGATTTACAGATGGAAGTGGAAGCATAACATACACAGCACTGGATTTCTGGGATTCCTCAAGGCTTCGATGCCAATGTCAGGGGTTCCATCCAGAGAACTTATGATAGAGGCGCAATTGGTACCACCAGTGATAGGAATTAGGGTGGAGATGTCGCGTCTCTGTGACATGGTGCACTAAACTTTGTAGGCCTCAGTCTATACAGCTCGTAGTCGTTATGCGTCATGTTCATATCTCACATGCCATTACACTCACTACGCATGTGGATACTGCTTTGGAGCCTTTCAGGAAGTTGCTTGCTCATAGGCATCAACCTTAGAATGGTCACGGTGTCGTCACTATTCAGCGGCAGAACGTAGGAGAGCCGGCCAGAGAAAGCATTTACTATTAGAGGCCAATCGTCGATACCGAAGAAGAGATTAATCGGGGTTTCCTCGTTCTGTTTAGGTGGGGAGACTTTGGCACAGGCAGTCTTCCATCTGAGTAAAGCACGCCTAGAATGAGGGATCATGATGTTGTTCAGATGGTGGGCGATTATCTCGAAAAGAAGAGTGATAGCGCTCACAGATGGATAAAAACTTGTTAAGACGCTATTAAGCAATATCAAAATTGAAATCATGGTGGCAGTAAGCGCAGCGCCATCGGAAGGTTATCAAGCAAGCTGTCTTCGTCTCCTCATCAGGAGTTCTAAAGCCTTCATCTTATACGAATGGCGCCTGTCCGGTTCTCCGCCGGTCCCAATGTGCAACAAATTCCACGCACATATTAGGGTAACCGAAAAAAAAGCTTCTGGGATGTTGATCGAAGGATGCGAATTTCAAAGCAACGTCGCTTGAAATCCATCTGCACAGCATTCAGCTACGCGCGAAAGAAGACAACGAGATACCGTGAAAGAACGCACCATAGCCATTCTACTGTCCTGCATCCATAGGAGCCGCCTCGGATTCGGATCTGTCGGGAACCTGAGGAAACCTCAGGCAAGGATCTGATGCGACAGGCCTTCAGGTGGGTCCCATGGGTGGCTTGCAATGCACGGACCCAGTATGTCTGAAGCTCGGCGGTATATGAGAGCTTATGCCACAAAAGAGAACAAACACCCATGTCAGACGTGCCAGTGCTGCCTGACATGGTCCAGAACGAAGAATCCCAGGTCAGCGCTTGAGGGCCGCGGGATTATAAAAACATTGATTCGGTTGAGATCCTGGGCTTCTGGATCTCCCTCGATGAGTGCGAGTTATGCTTTCGACTTGTATAGGCAGGTGCCATCGTCGGTGGATGCAAAGTTAAGCAGCAAAGAACTTTATTCTTGCACCTTCGACAGCTGGGCATCATCTCCTAGAGGCGGGACATGACGCATATGAAAAAATGATGCCCCAGAGACGTGGCGCGCCTGGATTTCAATCTGAGTATGCGAGAACGTGACGTGGAACAAAATTATTTGCAATTCGCGCCCGAGCTTTCGATTGATGAAGGGAGTATGTAGTACAAAGTGAGAAAGAAGTCGAAATGCGTCATGGTTGTCCACAGAGCGACAGCCCTGCAATATAGGTGGGCTCAGGTAAGTTAAGGACCTGAGTGGAGGTAGGGCGGATATGATGGGTGTGGGCTCCTCAAAACAAATGTGGGAGCGCCCGTATTGTCATGGCGGTTACCGAGGGATTGGGAATGCCTTGGATGGCGCTGCATATGTTGAAGGAACAGATAGCAGATACAACGAGTCTCGTTGATCCTAACCCGTGTCGGGAGTTTAAGCTGAAGATGCTGTTTATGTATGTTCCTCCGAGTCGCGTCGTCGGCATGGACCTGTAACAACATCGAAATCCAGAAATATTGATGTCAAGAAGCTAGGCGTGATACATCGGTAGGTCGAAGGCGCTTAAATGAATTCATTGTGACCGAGTCGGCGGAAGGCGAGCTAGACGACACATTCCAGACTCAGAGGTCTGAGGGTACATAGAGGTAAACACTTCTTGGAGGGTGGATATCGTCAAGATATCGTCTGTGTTGGAACAACGGGATGTTGCCCAAGTTGATGAATGAACAATTGAGCTTGAGCTTGATCCAGCGCCAAATGTATCAAGTATTCGAAAGTAAATCTCACTGCCGCGATGCATCTACTGCCTTTGGAAACATGAATTATTGCTCGAGGGTCGATATGCCCAGGATATGGCTCCTCGACGCGTTTCAAGTTTAGCCGCTGGGCGAACATCGATTATCAGATAATCCAACCATCGATAAACTCTTTTATGTTTCGCGGACCCAAAGTCAATCGATGTGGCACCCAACCGGTGGCGAGTGGCGAGCATCACGAATCTGGACTCTGGAGGGCTGGCGGGGTTCATATTTAGGTTGGGCTCACTGATGCGTGCCCGCACGGCAAGTCCTCCGTTGTCCATAGGCACATGGATATAATGCTACTTTCGCTATCTCCCCCCCTACTCAATTGCCCACTCCCAAAAAAAAGTGCGGGGCTGAAAAGAGAAAATCCCAAGGAAAATAAAAGAAATCCCTAAGAAATCCCGAGCACTCCTCTTATACGCGATAATTGATTATCAAGGTCCTGCCGCTTCGCATCAAAACAAGTGCACGATCGATCACATCTTCAAGCGAGCCCTCATCCATCTCATCACCAACGCGTCTATATTCAACTCTATCGCAATCTGGCTATAAGTATAAGGAACATATGTAGTTCGTGCGTCCACGCGCATAAACATTAATGCAGCACACGACGAGGAAATTCGAATCAATATCTATTTGATTTTTTCATAATTCCGTAGCTGCCATTACAACCCTTCTCACCCCCCCTCAGCAACGCCTCAGCTGTCAATCATCTCAACTTTTCCACTTTCATTCGACCCTCACTCTCTCTGGCCCGGGATCTTCCACCTCCACTCCACCCTTTCCATCTTTCCTCCATATGCCAAGGTTCTCGGCCCCCCTCTAAGCCAACCCGGACTCTTTCGACCCATAAATCCGCCCGACGTCATGGCAGAGTTGTGAAATTCCGATGACTCACGCGACCCGTGAGTTGTGAAATTTCTGCAGTTGGTGGGTTGTGAAGATTCCACCCATGGTTGAGCGCCCGCGCCACATAGGGTAAGGGTAGGGGGGGGTCGGCTGTCTCTGACCACCACGGCAAATGAAGGTCTGCTTATCATGGTCGTGGTGGAAATGGATGAGGTCTTGGCTGGGGAAGCTGATTTATCTTTTCTGTCTTCAAGACAGCACTCCTCCGGGCTCCAGGGGTTCTGTTGCTCTCTCTCTCTCTTTTTCCTCTTTTCTCGCTCCGTACCTCCCCTAGGATTTCTCAGGATTCACAGCTGACTGTACACTTGTCGACCTTGTCCTTGCCGGTTCCCTCCGATGCCGATATTAAAAAAGTACATATGTATCTGCGCCGCACCGGCTCCCCTTCCCCCTTCCCCCCCGGCCCCCCTCCCCGCTCCCGAAAGCCTGAAATCTCGAATCTCGATATACCATACTCAGCCTGGGAGATAATATGTATTATGTATGTATGTATGTATGTATGTATGCACCTCTTCGCAATTAATCCCGTTCGGGGCCCTCCATGGCTATGTACTTTAGGAGATCTGTTACGGGGATGGACGGGGGACGGGGTCGTGTCTTCTTCTCGCAGGCCGTTGATCGAATGTGGGGGTGGGGAACCGGGGCCATCATTCTGTGATTTCGATAACTTATGTACGAAGTCCCCCACGCATCACGCATGCTGTTCTGGAAGACAACCCCCCGCTGTTGTGAGGTATGTTAAGTAACAAAAATGATATGATATGATATGATATTTTTGTAAACCGGCCGCCTGATGGGATAGGCTCAGCCTTCCGCGAAATGAAAAGCTGTGAATTTCTGGAAACCCCGGGCCACCCCCACACGGTAGGTTCTAGAACCCGCCATTACCGTCTAATCGATGGGCTATTTCGTTTCATAGAACTTGTTGTGTGTATCCCCTTCATTTCTGAATCAGCGGTATTGTAGTGTAAGTAGTAAAGCACTTTCATAACATAACAGCATTAGCATTAGCATTAGCATTAACAAGCCCCCCCCCCCCTCGCAATCGCGCTTCATTCATTTCATTCAGCATTTCATTTCATTTCGCTGGCAGAGGTAACTTAGTATACTTACTGGTCATCAATTCAATACCAACACTAATACACCATTCACTGGCCAGCACTTGCACTCGCATATATGAAGATGAAGTAGTAAGCAAGGTGAGTAAAAAGCGGGTAATCAGTAGTCGCAGTCAACGAACAACGATCGCGAGCGCCCTCTCCAAAAAAACGCGTTGCCAGGGGTGCATGCGTGCGTGCGAGTCCTTAAAAGCGAAAAGGCAACTTGAAGGGAAAGGAAAAAGAGACCTCGTCCTCGTGGGTTGTAGTACCACATTAACGATAACCTAAGGGGGTTGTTTTGTTATCGTTGTCACTGTCACGGCTCAGACCCCCTCGCTCGCGTTCGCCCAAGTGCACGGGTCGACGTTGAAGGCATATGTATATGGACTAGCGCCATCGTCGTACGCGTGGGGCATGTGTGTGTCGCGTGCAGGGCTAAGGCTACTACGTACTACCAAGGTTGTTAACGGTACCGGTGAGCGTACAGCTGGGGTTGGAGGCCTTGGGCCCGCCGCCCCCGCCTCCCCCGGGACCGACGAGGGAACCTAGGCTATCAATCATAGCCCTCCTGCCCCTGAGTATGTATGTATGGGTACGCTGAAGGTTAATTAGTTATGTGGATGGGACTAACACTAACGAAAGTTAGACCGGCGGGCGGTTTTGTTTTCTTGGGAGATGGGAGAAGTCGGACGATGCTGGTGCTGGTGCTGGGTGGGTCTGAACGCCCAGGAGTCACGGGATGTTAGTATGCGATTACACCAAAGGCAAAGGAGAGCATAATCGTCTCCTCGCCCGTCGATGCCTCTTCCCGAGATCGGACCTCGTCCCCACCCAACTGGGGTTTGGGGGCTGGGGCTAGTGCCTTTCCGCATATTAGTACCTTGCTATCTACAGAGGGCGTGGGCTGTCGCGTCAAAGTCTAAAAGCTGAAGTCTAATTATTTATATGGATGACACTAACACTAACGAAAGTAGGCAGGCGGTTTATTTTCTTGGGTGATAACAATGATGGGAGACGGCGGAACGGGATGCTAGTATCCTTAGTACGTGCGATATACGCAAAGGAGTGCATAACTAGTATGCACTATGTGCTTAGGTAGCCCTCCTTTACACCGTCGACGCCTTCCCCGAGATCGGACGCCACCGACCCCACCATTTTAGTCGATTGAAGAGTCAGCGTCACCCTGGAGCAATCAATGCCGTACACACGTGTGATGTCAGAGACGTCGTGTCCCGGCTGCTATAGACATACGCGTGTGTTGCATATATATATATATATATATCCGTGTGTGTGTGTGTTGCGAGGGAGGAGACTCGAAGGAAGGTGAGGTGAGGTAAACCCCGCCCACCCTTTCACCTCGAGGGGGCACTGATCGACGTAGAACGCCGGACGGCGATTTCGGCGCACAGAGGGTGGTGACATGACAGGTCACGAATGAGTGACACAAGGGGGAGCCCGCCGGCAGTGTACGTGATGAGGCAGTTGGGTAGTATGTATGGACACACGATAGTCGTTGATAAATTAGACTGCCAAGGTTGCGAACAACGATATCAGTGTGCCATTGGGTATGTTGCCGGATGGCATTTGTACCGCGCGTAAGGGCGCAGGGATGTGGTTCGGATTCGGGGCCTCGCTGATCACTGCTAATTAACGGTTAGCGCTAGTGGGCGGGTGTAGATTTGGGGTGACGAAGGTTATGATACTTGACATG
>JABCKO010015912.1:17441-29151 GCA_018855915.1 Tephrocybe sp. NHM501043
AAGATCGTCATGAACAACTGACAAACCTTCATTCCATCAGACTAGTTAAATCTTTGGACTCATTTCTCAACCAAAAAAAACCTTGCATATTCTACGTATTCCGCCATCCCAAGAGACCGATCGCGATGAATGTTCGAGAACTCATAATTGATGGGATGAGCTGCCCAACTGATGGAGATTGACTCCTGCATATCCTCAGCCAAGTCTACACAAACACAACCCCAGGCCCTCGATTTCCGCGCAGTGTCTATGTGGGATTATAAATTACACCCCATCCAACCTACAAATGGCCTAGTGCGCATTGCAGAACATGCTACAAGCTTTTGACTTATACACGCCGATGGATGTCAGTCATTATATCCACGGAAGATTGGTCTTTATTACCTTTTACTAGTATGCATTTGACATCACAGTATGGGCAGACAGGTATTTGGCCGGATTTTCTGCATTTGGCTTTACAGATCGGGCAGACGACTTTTGGTCCCTTGCCGTTCGAAGTTCCCCGCGGAACGAGGGACTTGTCATCGCTTCTCGAAAGGCGGTGATCAAGCTCATCCACGAGATCTCGAGTCGAGATGCCCTCAAACAATGCTTCCCGGCGAGCGTATGCATTGAGCTGCCTGACGGCAAGCTCGTTAACATAGTTCCTCGTATCTACGGGCTCGTGCAACTCCCGAGATGCAAGCTCATCAACGAAGTCGCGGCCTTCGAAGCTCGAATACTCATCTCGCTCTTGGAAAGCAACGTCGTGGGCCTGGTGAAATGATTGATAATTATTCAATACGTAGTTCTTTGTTCATGAAGGAGAGATATACATTCGTTGATATCGTTGCAATGAACGAAACCAAAGACAAAATTGAGAGGAGTTTCATGACGTGGAAATGATACTGGGGACGAATGGAGTGAACGACTCAACCTCTCTCTCTATTTAGGCCAATATCCCACAGCATAGGACTCGGTCGAAATTATGAGCATACATCCCTGACGGCCTGATCTCAGCTGGTCTGAAGTTTCATCGTCAGGAAAGAACGCGCGTGGCGCTTCGCTTCCTGTTGATGCTGATGGCAAAGGGTGACGGCTTGAGAACAGTTGGGAGTTTCAAACGTCAATTCCATGGAGTATTTAGAGTCATTGTTTGATTCATGCTGACCTCGATCCTTACCGTTCTCCAGGGCGTCAGATGGTCTGCAGAAAAGCCGTAGTAGGCAGGGGGAAGCCGGGAGTAGTGGCGTAACTGGGGGAAAATATACAGTCAGAAGAAAACAAGATTACTCTTCCTGGTTCAAAGAGTCTCAGGAGTGTGCCTTTAGCCCTTATACAGAACAACTGAAACCTCGAGGGTCACTGGCATCTCGGTCGGCGGGTATCTCGGCCGGACAGCTCTCTACAGTTCCACCCCCCCCACCCTGATCTTCAATTTCGAGTTTTACGGGTCACCCCCTGATTGTTAATATCACAAATGCGTCTACCTCACGGAGCTATATGTAACACGGCCGTGCATGCAACACGTTAGCTCGCCACTTTAGGTCATTCGCCTGACATACATAGTCAATCTCATGGAGGAGGATGGCTGAGAGGTGAGATAAGGTTCGGATAAGATGCAGATCAATCCAATTCGTTCCGTAGGTTCTGATGGCACCTTGATGGCACACCACCAACTTTCTCCAGTTACAGACTTTTCTTTTCACTATGGAACGCCCTAGTTATTGACAGAGCTGGATTTATCATTTTGTTTGATGCAGCATCACGATATCAGCCTGTGGAGCTGCCATGACGTGGCCCGCCAAGTTCTGCTCTTGTGTACCCAAACTCGATACGTGGTGGATGTGGAGTTGCATTGCCCATTCGATGATTGCTATCCATACATTCGATAGTTGACAATGAACCCCCCTCGATGGCATACAAAGTCGAGGAATTGTGCCTGGCCCCATATGACCACGCTCCACTGCGTCTCACCACTGTGTAGGGCATCCATTTTGCATTCACATTCAACGTCCAGTTCCATCCGTGCTGAGTTAGTGGCAGGTTTCCAAAAATAGCTACAGCCATGACGTCGGGAGTGCATCATAGACATTCTGCGCCATATATAAGACTCGCCACAGTTCCATTCACCCCCACCCCCATTTCCCTTCGTTCTCTCCTGCCATGTCATTGCCACCAGCACCGAAAGACGTCAGCAACCATCCCATTGCAGGCTCCGTCGTCGATCCCGTCAACAAAGCAGAGAAGGACAAGGATGTCGAGCGCAAGGTCAATTTGTCTACGACTTTGTATCCATTTTGCTGATTCCCTCCTTCTGGGGAGGTGCATTTCTTATCTTTCCTTCTGACATCTTGGAATTTGTGTTTATGAGATTCGGTAGGACAAATATCTTCAACGCTCCATCAACGAGATTCGTACCATCCTCGAGCGCTTTGCGAACGGTCAGAGCATGGATGACATCATTGATGCCTTCCAGGTGCTCAGCGACGACGCCCGCAGGGATAAGGAGCTGCGGGACTGGTTCAGCCATGCTGATCGGTATTTGCACAAGGTTCTTCCTTCGTCTTCCCTCTTCCTTTGACTCCGTGCAACGATGTAATGCGCGACTTCTAGGTGCTTCTGGATGCGGGATACGTTCTAGAGCCGGAGTGCAATGACGAAGCCGTCAGGCTGCGCGAATCTGGGCGACGATTCTACGACGGCAAGTACAAGAGTCACTTCGACCGCCTCTTTAGCAGCATCGGAAGCTGGTTCCGTGCTATGGGCGAGGATCCGGTGTGTAACTTCCTTATCGTACATACAGCAATGTGGCACTCATGATATCGGTGTGCAGACAAATAAGAGGTTCGGAGAAGACTGGGCGAGGCTCACACATGACTTGTTGTTCGATAGCGAAGGCAGTTTGAAGTTCAAGAAGGATCTATGGAATGATATTAGGCATGTTATCTTGCCTCAGGTCATTGACAGGGTTCGTTCGTTCGCTCTTCCCTTTGGGATTTCAGACTCATGTACTCATCTCCCACTCAGGTTGGATACCTCCCCATCCCGCGCATCGAGTACACCGACGACGCCCTTGATCTCGTCGTCGAGAACCTCACGCTGTCCGGTCGCAACCTCTTCCCCAACATCATCGCCCTCGAAGCCCACAACTTCCTCCGCTTCTCGCCTTATAAGACTATCAAGGACGAGTCGAGGCATCGCTTCACGCTTACGTTTGGGCAGATGCAGGCCGACATGCGAGACGTTGCGTTCTACTATAGGAAGAAGACGGGCATGCCAAAGATGAAGGACTCGGGCCTCGCTGACGTCGTTCTTGGAGGTGAGGGTCTAACTGTACGTCCTTCTTCACTTTCGTATCTCTTCCGTCTAGCTGACTGATGTTATCGGCCAGGCTACCGTTGTCCTCGTTTCTGCGGGCAAGGACCGCTCTTCCGTATTCAAAGTTCACTCCGTCCACGTCAAAGTCGACTCTCTCAAGTTCAGCATCCGTGACTCGAAGCACGATCTCCTTTACAAGACCCTTCGGCCTCTCGCCACCGGGCTTGTGAAGAGGCAGATCCAGAAAGCCATGGCGGATGCTATCACCACGGGGCTGGAGTACGTCGACGGGCAGCTGGTGGCTGTCCGCGACCGCATGGAGAGCGCGAAGACCAAGGAGGAGGGGAGCAGGGCACAGGCGTTAAAGGAGTTGTTTAGGCATAAGAAGGAAGAGGCGGGGTCGATGAAGTCGGGGACGTCGCAATCCCAGTTCAAGGTCGTTGCGGATAAGAGACAGTCGCTCCTTTCGCATGAGGGGCACCCTGCTGGATGGGTGAATCGTACGCAGGAGAAGGCAGAGCTTGCGATGTCTGGGGAGGAGTGGAGGTCTGATGCGTATGTTCTTTTTTGCCCCAGTTCTTCTGATGTCTTTGTTTGACTGATGGGCGTTGTAGGTTTAATATTATACGCTCGGCGCCAATTGCAGCTCGGTATTGAACTTTGTTGAGCGCCACGCTTTCATGACCTGATGATTTGCACGTTTCTCCTTTTTTTCATTTTTCTTCTCAAACCCTACCTACACTTGCCTGTATTGGTGTCTAATCCTTTACGCTGTCCCGTTCGCCCGCATACGTAATGATAATACTTGTCTACTATCGCCGCGTCGCCTAATGCCAGATGGATTTATTATCGATTTCGAAACTAATTTGGGCATCCATCGACAAACTGGGATTCCTATATAAAGAGAGCCTGATAAAAATCTTTGAGGCAAAATACAGACGTGGGTGTTGTGGGCGGATTATCGAAGGCCGTCCCCTTCCCTTACTTATGAAAGCCCCGAATAAAATCTTCGATGACAGTGACATGTTGGATTGGGATCAGAGGGCGTGAAGTATCGAGGACAAGAGGAACGGAGGACTTGAGGAGCAATGAGAGCAGAGGAGAGAGTTCACGGTTTATGATTGGGACGGTAAGTCAGACGAGAGGAAGGACGTAGTGAGAACCATGGTGGTGGAACAGAGACGTGATCCGGGTGACGAGACCTGATAGGACCAAAGTGATATCCTCAATGCGTTCGCGCTGTTCTAGGTTGCGTCCAGCTTTTGTATTATACCATTTTGGTGCGATATTCAGCTGTGAAGAATGATAAGAACGTTGGTAGGGGTTGTAAATGTTTATTGCAATGATTGTCATGGGTGGGAGAGGAAGGCAATCTAAAAAGAAGGTAATCTAAAAGGTAACGGCGCTGCCGAAAATGATTGATGGAAATGTAATTCAACGCTGCAATTGGCATGCTGGAAGCTCCTATGTCGATACAATTTTGGGGACGATTAAGTAACAGTGGCCCCATGCATCTTCAATAAAAAAACTCGTCCATCGACCAGGTGAGACTAAACTCCTGGGATTCTATCCGATCCCCCGTTAAACTGCCTTTTACAACACTGGGTACGAGGTGGTCGAGATGTATCAACTTGCTATTTGCATATGTTTGACAAGGGCCTTTAGGCACACAAACTTCAAGTTTTAACCATCACACACACTGGAACATTCAGGATTAACCAACTTAGCGTACACGGCTCCTATTGTGGCCATGGGACTGCTATCATGATACCAAATTTCCGCATCTTGATGGTATGTTATAGATGGGGGGCTACGATCTATGTCCATTGTCCCATCTCGATTCTCGACTATACCATCGAGCCACGGCATGCCATCTCTCAAGAGTTCACAGGTGGTCTCACTCATTCCCTGGATGCCTGGTCAAAAATATCTCCGACTTTCAACCACTCAAGCTTGAGCTCAATCGCTTGACTCGACCACTCATCCTACTGCATTGTATCACACCTTTATCGATGCCAAAGCCTCTTCCTTATCATACGCAGTGCCAACATGCGACATATGCAGCCTCTCCTCTCAATTCCCATCGCACAGCTAAAAAAAAAAAAAGCCCTCTTGAAACAAATGATGGCATTCTTGATGATATCCTCGACTGCCTCAGTAAACCCCATTGTGGGATACTTCATGCACTCAATGTGTACTGCGGCCGAGTCCCATTCCTCTTTCTTGACATTGTCACTCAATATTAAATGTTACGGAAACCTTCTATCAATCATTGCACTCTTTACTCTCCCATCTCTTGAACCGTTTTACCTTGCTTGCCATGGACTAAAAGGGAGCGCTCCTAAATTTTACTACTGCATTCGCTCACCCAGAATTACGGATGGGACAGTAGAGCTTCTACATTACCTGCAAAAACATAGCTCCCTGAGATGCATGCCTCGCTTGCAGAGCGTAGGGCTTAGAAACCTTATTTACTTAGATTGGGATGAGTACCAAGTTAAGAAAAGAAGCAGGACTGGCTCCGACGATGTTCTCATGAGTCAGTTCTATCTGCGATGCGCATTGTCCAAGATTATCCACTTTGCCCATTCCCGAGATACTGAACTTCTTTCAGATTGCATGCCTGTCTCCTGGGAATTCATCGTTGCCCCAAGCCAACGATTATCAGGATGGCAAAACGGCAGATTATATTTTCGCTATTTAAATGGTCAGTCTGAGGTATGGACTGATCATTCCAAGTCTACGCCCATCCGCTTTCTCTGTTCAAATGACACCTGAAGAACGGCAGTTACTTGTTGACTTGGGACATCTTGTACTCATTCGGGATGTATTCCCAAAGATCACAATATATTTCTGCTATGGTAAGTTGAAGCCCCCTTCATTTCCGAGTGAATAAGTAACTGCCATCGATTGCGGCAGGGGTATTTGCACCTCTGTCTTTTGTCGTGATCCATTTCCTGTTCCAGTAGGTCCAACAATACACTATTCGGGGGCCCGGAGGTCATGTCCAGTTCTCAGACGGAAGCAGCAAACCTGCCTTTCAATAGCAATGATCATAACGGCTTCAATTGGCCTTCTCGCATTGACCTCTTGCATGATCTTAGAGGCATTAGCAGAATTCGTCCCACTTTCTCTAATCTTCACTGGGGCTGGCGAAATCGAGGACAGGATAGATCTCGCCAATCTGCGCGTTGCCAGACTTGATCTGTCGTCTATATGGTTGCACTTCTTTCCCGTGAGTATGCACTCAGATACCTCAGCATTTCAACGGACTGACTCAGTTTTTTACTAAGCCAATCCTCAATGATGCTGTCATAATATGGAGGGCCTGGGTCGTTGCTGGCTCAAAGCGATGGCTTTTGTACTGTTCTATCGTCTTGTGGATATGCTCCCTGGGTATGCTCTGTACTGTTCCAGCATTTTGGTGAAAGACTCATGACCTTTGCAGGAACTACAGTTGTATGGCTTAGCCTTGATTCTCTGGTAAACTCAGATATTTTCAGCGAAGCCGCTTTTGTTGTCCAAATGCTCGCAAGCTTCCTCTCCTTTTCGACAAATGCAATTGCCACAATCATGATATCTTATATTCTCTGGTACGGGCTATCAATTATAACCATTGTGAATGGTATGAATAACCATATTCTCGCCAGGAAGAACTTGAAATTTCTGAAAAAAGTAGGAAAGGATCGAAGACTCTTCACAGCGTGGCAGGTGTTGCTCCTATTAGTCGAATCTGGGGTGGTTTATGGGATTCTTCAGGTGAGCACCAATAGAACGAGATCATCCACATTTCATTCGAGCGCTTGTCTGATTTCTCCACAGCTCATATACTCGATTCTTCAACTTGTCCTTTCTGAAGACAAAGACAGTGATTTGATCGGCTTTGGAGTATATCAGAACATCTATTACTCGGCATCCGTACGTGTGATCAAAGTCTTGCAATGATTTTGTACTTATAAGAGCCAGGTGGTCTATCCGACCCTTACAATTTCCATTATAAACGGACCTTTCTCCATAGAACGGGTTCAGGAATCCCTGGTTGAATTGCAGACAATATCTGAGGCCCCTCCTCTGGAGCAGTGTAATGACGGGCTACAAAATAGTATGACTGCATAAGGTGAGCTGATCTGAATAGATAAGTATATAATATATAACTATTGAGCTTAGATCGTGGTAGAACTGAGGGAAAGGTTTGCAAGGAGATAGTGTCACTCTGATGCATGAATGAATTATTTACTCGTTAGCGTTTATTTATGATGCATGAACAGCTGTAATCGCCGTTTTATTTAAATTGCAGCTCCCTAAATATTTTGCTTCGAGCATGTTTCTCCAGACCCGGGAACACTCTGGCCACGAAAATCTTGCCCGATTACCCGCAATCTAATTTTTCAGTAGCCAAGCCGTGTATCAAAGGGCAATAATTGGACTCTCCTTAGCTGAACAGCGGAACGAACGAGCGGTGAAAGACTCTGGTTCACATTCGTCGAAATATCAAGTACCTACGACAAAGGAGCATTCAGTCCATATATGTACACAGCTGCCAGCGACAGGTGTTCTGGGTTGATTCTGTGTCTAGGCGACGACCTTAAAACTGCATACAATTTGCTATGTTATGAGATCCTTTGACATTAATATGGAGAATTGATCATTTTATCGATACAGTGAAGTTTTGCCACATGCGCTACTGACTGTGCCTGAGCTGTTGTGGCCGATATCAATCTAAAAGCAACCTGACCAGAATAAGGAAGTCATGGGGACAGGTTTGAAGGGTTGTCGTTAGATAACTCTCACCTAGAGATGGATGGAAATAACTACCGCTCTTGAGGAACCGTATACCCAGACGACCGTAGTATCCAATATAGTGGCAATAATACAATAGCTTTTCTCAAACGATGTTTTGCCATCGAGTCATCGAAGGATATAGAGTTAATAGATCTCATGAGTGATTGTCATCAGAGATTGATCATTGAAGACGCTGAATCCTACAAGGAAGCAAGACAAAAGTACAATACCAGGTTACACTACAAAATGATATTGGTTCTACAGACAATTGCACTTCTTCAAGAGGGAAACAACTAGATATTGACAAAAAAAAACGCAATCGAGGTGTCCTGCCATTACTCGTCCACCGCCGTACTCTGCAAGCTTCCGCTCAATGAACGCCTACCATCAGCCTGTATAGAGGTTTGGTACGGGTTTTTTGAAGCCTTTTGTTCATCGTCTTGATACGCAGGCGGCGCTCGGGGAAGAACTTCTGGGACTCTTGATTTATGTTGAGAGCCGGTGAGTGAACCTAGACTTGTGTGCCCATACGGAGTGCTCAAAAAAGGTTCCACTATTAGTCCGTAAATCGCTGGTCTTTTAAAAAAAGGAAAGAAAAATATTGAACGCACCTGAACCATAGGGCGCGTCTTGTTGACGTAGCTCAGTGAACCAGCGGCTGTTGGAAGGAACTTCCGAATCTGCTATGGCTTCAAATACATGACCTGGAAGGGGGCTATACGTGGTGCGATAGACTGCTGAAACTGTAGAGCAACAATCACGAGAATAGTGATGAGTGATGCATCAAGCTTTCGTCTTAACCTTGCATGCATACCTTGCTGCCGGCGTCTCCTTCTAAGCCAGAACAATATTGCACCAAGGACTGCAACAAAACCCCCAACACCAACTACAATCCCAATAATTGCCCCTGCGGATAAGCCCTCTTTTTGAGAGGGTGTAGATCCCGTCTGGATATGCCCGTTGGGCGTATAAAGAAAGTAATCGAGTCTCAAAGCTCCCGGCCCTTCAAGGTATTTTACGGTGAGGGTGTGGCCCCCGAGGGGAAGAGATGAACTCAAGAACAATGGATAGTGCATGGGCGATCCTGACGTCTCGTTAAACGAGCGATTAGAGGTGATTCCGTCAAGAGTAAATTCGATATTTCCTATGTTGTCTTCTGGAGGAGCACCATAAACAGAAACAGAATCACCTATTACAAGAATGTAAATATAATAAATGCAAAATGGGAGAGATAGGATGCCATTTACCAGTAAATGTAAACGTTGCAGAAGACCCAAACGTTGTTGTGTCCAATGTCGATCCCCCATAAGGGAGACGAGCAGAGAATACTCCGTTGCTTCTTGAGACTATTATGGGCGAATTTCGAGTCCAGTTGGTCTCATTGCTATACGTGATTGACGAATCTCCTTCGTCGACAATTAAGGTCTTCCTGACTAGAGGAGGGTTTTTTCCCATCTCGACCGTCATATAGTCAACATATGCCATTGCGAGTCCCGAAACCTTGATTGTGTGCATGCTATCCTCTAGGAACGGTGAGGAATAGGTCATGTTGACCGTGAATCCTTGCCTATAGTTTATGATGTCGGTAGGATTTCCGCTATCTAAGGTCACCTGGAAGGTAGATACTGAATGAGTCCAGAAGACACCATATATTGAGATGGAGCGTCCTTTAAATTATTTAGAATATTCAACTTGGTGTAGAAGATTTGCACATAGACCACTCACCAGTGAAGCTTGTGCTGAAATCCTTCTCAAATGATACTGCAGACTCTCCCATGTATTGAAGGCTCTTGTCAAGGCTCACTTCGAAGTCTCTATAGCCCCCATTGTCGAGAAGGATTTGTTGTCTTTCGGCCATGGCTGTTGATTAATGCGTATCTGGAAAGAAGGTGATTCATCTAAATGGTGTGGCAGAACTTGTGGTTATTATATGCAAATCATGTAAGGGACCCCTTGATCTATTGGTTGGAGTTGATGTGAGCCCTTCTCCATGATGGGCGATGCTTTTGTGATTCAATCAAACCTCAAAAAAGCTCGTCACGGTGTGCGATGCATAATACCCCTTGGTTCAGATATTTGTTGGAAGGGAAGACCAGATCTATAATTGACATCGACCCCGTCTTTAACTTCTGTTGAGTGTGGAAAGTGTGTTTAATTCTTGCGATCAAACTGAGGGATTGAAAATGAGTCCGATCGACTAAGTAGGTTGATGTGAGCGTTGCGGGGAAGAAATGTCCAGAGTTCTCGAGTGTGAACCCTGAGAAGAGGCCGAAACTCAAGCTAACTACAGGGGACTAGTTGCAGGTACGAGTAGGGTTCCTCTCCGTTCTTTCCCAGGTTTAGATCTAAATATGCGACAAAGGCTAGGAAGAGAAAGGAAGAGAGTGAAAGGGAGGTGTAAAGAGATAGGAGAGAAAGAGGTCTTTTACCGAATTAGCCCCGAGCAACTCACACTTGCTCGATTCATTAAGACGGGAAGGACAAATTGACCTTTGCTAGTATGGATCATAACCCTGGAATGGCACAAAAGAAATCAGCAGATCTATGTGCGTGCCCGATCTTACGTCAGAGAGAAGCATGAAAACAATCGCGGAGTGGGAACACATATGCTGCGGAATTTGATGACATGCATCGAAAGAAGGGCTAGAAATGAACCACTCAAACATGAGTGATTCTGATGGTCTCAACTTCACATCAAAAACACATGCAAAGCCCACGCTGATGAGCATACACGGCGTATGACACAGTAATGCTTGAAATCTTTTGAGCATCAATGAGCACCGGCACTTCGTAGACCTTGACATTCGGGGTTGAAGACTAAGCCTACCTCACTTTCGTAGCTCGGAGACTTCAAGCCCCCGATGGAATCGGCAGAGCGAGAAAAGTCGAGCGAGAGCTATGTGTATGCTATTTTATCGACGTAATTGATGAGAGGGTGCCGGGGCGATTTCCTCCAGCGGCTTTTCCAGGCGGTGACAGTGAGGCGGAGGTGGTGTTGGTGGGTTGCTGGGATGCTTGAGGGGACGGGCTTCCGACGTAGGAGGGCGGGTAGAAGGGAGGGTGGGCTGGAGATGCCGGTTGCGGCGTCCTTGGCGAGTTCGTCAGCACGCTATAAATTGCTAAAAGGTAAGACAAGTTGTAAGGCGACAGGAGAGATTCAGGTGCGCCAGTAAAATGTCCTGAGCAGCAACAGCCTCGAAGGTTTGATGTCGGGATATGATTACAATGTCTATAAAAGATATGGTCAGCCGCGAAGGGAGTGGGAAAATTCTGATGTACTTTCCGTGTCAACGAGGAGCTAAAGTTATATGTAAAGGCGCGGAGAGGGATCATATCCATGAAGATGGGCATCAGGCCAATGACGGGCTTCTATAATTGCGGGTGATGCCTGTATGAAAGCACGACCATAGAGACTGTGGATATTGAAAAAGTGAGGGTAGGGTTAACCAAACAATCAGCCCAGCCGATTCTACTATGACGCGTTAATGACGTCGGTTTCTATTCTCGATTTGAAGAATTGAAAGGGTAGGTCCTGAAAATTTGGGGGCAAGTTGAAAGCTCACAGGTAACGTCAAAATAAGGGGATAGATGATCATACGATGTAGCCGCTAACAGCGAAAACCACTTG